>JBBPLT010000366.1:17976-28064 GCA_038089955.1 Strobilomyces dryophilus | reverse complement strand
CAATTTCTACCGAAGGTTCATCAAGGGCTATGCACAAGTCGCACGCCCCCTCAATGATCTCACAAAGAAGGAAACCCCCTTTGAGTGGAAAGAGGCACAGAAAGAAGCGTTTGATACGCTTAAAACCCACTTCACCACCGCGCCTATCTTGGCCTACCCAGATACGGATTGTAAATTCCGGCTCGAAAGCGACGCTTCAGATTACGCAACAGGAGCGGTACTATCTATCGAAAAAGACGGGCTATGGCACCCCGTCGCCTATTCCAGCTATTCCATGTCGCCCGAAGAACGTAACTACCCGGTCGCCGACAAGGAGCTGCTAAGTGTCATCCGTTCCCTGGAACAATGGAGACACTATCTTGAAGGTGCTAGACACCAGTTTGAGATATGGAATGACCACGCAAACCTGCAATGGTTCATGACGAGACAAGATCTCAACCGTCGGCAAGCCCGATGGGCTCAATATTTATCCCGCTTCAACGCCTTGTGGTGCCACAAACCCGGCTCCACAATGACCCGCGCAGACGCGCTCTCTCGCCGTGTTGACCACGCGCAAGGCATCGATGACGACAACAAAGGGATCGTCGTTATTTCCCCGGACAGCATCGGCACAGTCCATATCATGGATGATGGGGACCACATAAAAACAAAAATATTTTCAGCCACTTGCCGACTCCCAGAATGGAAAATCCAGGAGCTGGCTAGAAAGCACACTATCTCAGAAGAGCGAGACGGCTTGCTTTATATGGATAGATGGTACTTATACGTACCAGAAGAAGTGCTCCTTCGGATGGAAGTCATCCAGAAGCATCACGACACCCCCGCCGCCGGACATCCCGGCTATGAAAAGACCCTCGAGCTGGTCGCTCGAAATTACTTCTGGCCTGGTATGGCCACACAGATCAAGGATTACATCGCTCGATGCGACGCATGTCAACGTTTCAAGGGTCAGACACAGGCACCAGCCGGCCTGCTGCAACCCTTGCTGATTCCCGATGGTCCCTGGCAGGACATCTCCGCAGATTTCATTACAGATCTGCCCCTCTCCCGTGGATCAGATGCGATCTTGACGGTCGTGGATTGGTTCTCCAAAGAGGTAGAACTCATCCCTTGCACCAAGCAGTGCTTGGCTCTGGACACCGCCTATCTATTCATGAACCACGTGTGGAAGCTACATGGAATTCCACGCTCTATAACCACCGATCGCAGACCCCAATTCGCTGCACAAGTAATGCAGGAAATCAATAAGGTCCTCGGCATAAATACTAAACTAAGCACCTCCTTCCACCCCCAGATGGATGGCCAGACGGAGGTAGTAAACCGAGAAGTAGGAAAGTTCTTGAGGATCTTCTGCTTCGAAAAACAGGATCAATGGGCCGACTGGCTTGCCATCGCCCAGTTTTCTATAAATAACAAACAAAGCGCTTCGACGAAGAAAACTCCGTTCGAAGTCACGAGGACATACCTCCCTCGTATGGGAATTGAACCCACGAAAACACCCCCCAGTATCGAGGATCTTGCCGCCCCAGCAGCGCAACAATTCTCCTCAGATATCACGGCTACCCTGGATCAGGTTAAAGCCAACCTAAAAGCGGCCCAGGACCGCATGAAACACAATGCCAATCGGCACCGGTCCGATCCCCCACCTTACTCGGTCGGCCAGCAGGTTTGGTTGTCCACGGAAAACCTTCAGCTCACCCGAGCTTCTCGCAAGCTATCTGAGTGATGGCTTGGCCTGTACAAGATCACCCGGTTGGTAGGACCTAACGCGGTTGAATTGCACCTCCCACGCTCGATGCGCATTCACCCTGTGGTCAACGTCTCCCACATTAAACCTTACCGGGAACGTCTGGACGGCCAACCAGTCGCCCGGCCCAGACCAGTTGCTGTGACCGAAGACCGCGACAACGAATGGGAAGTTGATTACGTCGTCGACTCCCGCTATAAAAACCAACGTTTGGAATATTTGGTTCATTGGAAAGGGTATGATGAAACTGATCGTACCTGGGAACCCCGGGAGCATCTTTCCCACGCTAAGGACGTGGTGACCGCCTTTCACCTTTCTCACCCCGTGGCCCCTCATGCTCTCTCCATCAGCCCTGAATTCCTTCTCCTCTTTTCCAAACAGCCGGACTCCTTGACGGAGTTCTCTCATGCTCAAACTCCCTTTGATCGCCTGGAAGTCGATCTTTAGGAAGGGGGTAGTGTTACGATCGCTGGCCCATGTCCAGCATCTACAATGGACTTATCGTTTTCTTTTCTTTTCTTTCCTATCTTATCTTTCATCTTATCTAATCTCTTTATCTTATCATCAGGATCAACAGCCTCAGCCTTGCCCTCTGATCTCTGCACCACTGTCACTCGTTTCACCTCCATCATTCACCCATGCTTGACGCATCCCTTGACACAGCCCAGTGCTGTGCATGCTTCCCTTCCATTCTCCCACCACCGCATGGCTGTGGTATGCTTCTCTTCTTTCATTTACTATGACACATGTTTCACCCTTGATACACGTTTCAGCCACACTCCTGCACCCAGGGCACAGGGTATGGACTCTCATAGATGAAACGTATTATGTAAACCTATGTACTCCATGAATATATAAACCCAGCGGACGACGACTGGCATCCCCAGTCTAGTTCACTTGGGTATCCTCCTCTCTAAGGCCCCAGCCTAGATGCCAACTCTCTCCCCTCCAAAGAGCTTTGGTTGACAAGTGGTAACTCAAGGACTTCAGGTCTTAGGGTTGTATCAGTGACAAGGAGGGTAAGTCTGAGGCTGTGGCGGAGGTGGCAGAAGTGCAGGGAGAGATAGCAGGGTTGAGAAAGGAAGAGGAGATGGCGACATTAGAAGGGTCAGAGAGTAGTAGTGACCTGGAGGGGAAGAAGGCATACAAGGACTGGGAGTAGCTAGTGCACCTTTACTGTAGTTGAAAGAAATGAATTTGTTTTTGTTGCTGGTCAATGGGATGCAGAGTGAGGGCTGGGCATGGATGGATAACAGAGGTGAAAGTCTGTGACTAGTTCTGAAGCGTGGCCCAACTTGGTGGCCAACAGCCAGGAGTTTTCTTTGTCAGTGCCTTCATATCCTAACCAGCAGACTAGGTATAGGAGTTTACAATTCTGCCATCAGTGGTCAATCTTTGAGTTAAGGATCTCAGTGATCTTGAACTCTGGTTCACTGTCAACTTCAACTGGAGGGGGCGGAGATTGAGTACAGTTCGGAATAGTGTTCAGAACCAACAGTTCTAGCTGGGAGACATGGAATACAGGGTGTACAGACTTCATGGTTTCAGGGAGGTGGAGTGTTATGGAATGGGTACCAGCTTGAGCGATGATCTCAAACGGTCCAAGGTTCTTCTCAGAGAGTTTCTTTGAGGGCTGGGTAGAGTGGATATACTTGGCTTTGATGAAAACTTGATCACCAACTTTAAAGTCTGGCACTGGAGTTTGCTTAGCATTCACAGGTCCTTGATATCACTTTTGGATGTGAGCCATTTCTTTGCAGAGGAATTCATGTAAGGAGTTGAGGTCAATGGAGTATTCACACATGTGAGCAGAAGTGAGATTGTGCTCAGAGTGGATGGTGATGTTCAGATGGTAGCCCTTATTGGCAAAGAATGGGGAAACAATGGTACTGGCACTTGGCACGTTGTTGTAGGCAAACTCCGTGAGGGGCAGGAGTTCAGACCAATTGTCTTGCTGGTAATTACAATAGATGCGGAGGTACTGTTCCAGTGTCTGATTCATTTGTTCTGTTTGTCCATTGCCTTCTGGATTATAGCCAGAAGTGAAGTGGAGGCAGATGTCAAGGGCTTTACTGAGGGAGTGGAAGAAGTGGGAGACAAACTCTGCATCTCTGTCAGAGGTGATGTGTGAGGGAACTCCATGCTTGGAAAAGATATGGAGGAGAAATAGTTTGGCTAACTCTGGGGATGTCACCTTGTTATCAGTGGAAATGAATATACATTGTTTTGATAGATGGTCCACAACAACAAGGATGGTGGTATACCCAGAGGATTCTGGAAGTTGTTCAATGAAATCCATGGAGATGGAATTCCAAGGTTTCTCTGGAATTGGAAGCTGCTTGAGGAGTCCATATGACTTGTGTCTAGGGACCTTTGCATGGGCACAAGTGGTGCAGGAGAAGATGTAGTCTTTGATGAAAGTCCTAATTCCTGGCCATGTATATTTGTGGTGGATGAGATCCAAGGTTCTGTTTTGTCCGAAATGTCCAGAAAGCAGATGATCATGCTTGTAGCAGAGTACATGGAGGCAGAGATTATTAGCATCAGGTATGTAGATGTGATTATCCAGACAAAGGAAACCATTGGAGTTGATGGTCCATTGAGAGTCGAAGGATTCGGGGGCAGACATGTGTGTAGAAGCCATAGGATTGGAAGGGAGAGTGGAGAGGATGTCTGCATGGAGAGTTTCCAGGTCGAACATTATGCTTGCCTGGAGTACCGGAGTGGCAAGATAAGTAGCATGTAGGGATGATGTGAGCTGTTCCTGGGTGAAAACAGGGTGGAAATTGTGCAGATTGATGTGAGCATAGTCCTTATCCCCTTCTTTGGGATAAACGTCCCAGCATCTTGTCAGGGCATTGGGTTTCATACCTAGACATCCAGGTCAGAACCAGATGATGAGGTGGAACTGGCAGAGAAATTCAGACCAGTGGGCTTGCCACCAGGTCAGAACCTTGTAGGTAGTGAAATAATACTTCAGATTCTTGTGGTTGGTGATGACATTGATCGGAGTTGTGGAGCCTTCAAGGTAATGCTGCCAGGCTTGGAAGGACTCATGAATGGTGAGCAGTTCCTTGTCATGGGTGTTATAGTTGAGCTTGGGAGCAGACAAGGTGTGGGAGAAAAAGGCGACTGGGCAGAGTTCCCCATTGGAACATGTGATGGAAAGGATTCCAGTGATGGCATAGTCAGAGGTGTCTGTCTCAACTAGAAGTAGGGTGTCTGGGATCCAGTGGGTCAAGACTGAAGCAGAAACGAAGGCTTTCTTCAGATGACAGAAAGTGGAGCAATAGTTGTCAGTGAAACTCCAAGGAGCACCTTTGCAGGTAAGACAGATTAAAGGAATGGCAATATCGGAGTAGTTGTGGATGAAACACCAGTAGAAGTTGGTGAAGCCAAGGAAGGACTGAATGTCCTTTACTTTCCGAGGTTTGGGCCAATCTTGGATGGCCTTTACTTTTTCCATGGACATGGTAAGTCCAGAGGGAGAAAGACAGTAACTGAGGTACTTGGTAGTGTTGGTGTGGAATTTGCACTTCTTGAATTTGGTGTAAAGTCCATGCTTGTAGAGTCTGCAGAGTACTTTGTGGACATGCTCTGAGGCCTTGTCCTTGGAGTAAATGAGAATATTGTTAAGGTAAACGATGACACAAACATCTAGAAGGTCAGTGAAGATGGTGTTGACAAACCACTAGAATGCTACAGGGGTATTTATTAGACCGAATGGCATGACAAGCCATTCATAGGAGCCATAGTGCATTTGAAATGAGGTTTTCCATTCAGCACCTTCAGCAATGTGGACTAGGTGGTACGCATGCTGGAGGTTGATTTTGGTATAGATCTTGGCATGGCTCAGAGTGTCTAAGAGGTCAGAAATACAGGGAAGTGGATAGCAGTCTTTCTTCATGATCTTATTGAGTCCTCAGAAGTCAATGCAAAAGCAGAGGAACCCATCCTTCTTGTGGACAAAAAGAACCAGAGCAGCATGAGTGAAGGAGGATGCACAGATGAAACCATTGATGAGGTGCTCATCGAGGAATGTCTGGAGGGACCCAAGTTCAGATACAGAGAGAGAGTAAGTGCCTAGGGGAGAAGAGGCTCCTTCCTCTAAGTCAATCTTGAGGTCATGTTCGCAATGTGGAGCAAGCTGCAAAGCTTTGCTCTTGCTAAAAACATCAGCGAAGTCATGATACTCTGGAGGAATTCCAGAGAGATCAATGGGTTCAGAGGTGGTGGAAGCAAAGTGGAGTTTGCTCTTCTTAGGATGGAGTTGAAGACTGAATTGTTCAGAAAAAGCAGTGGCACTGATAATTGCAATGGGCAGAGCCAAGCATTCGGAAAAACATGGTAATTTGGATGGCAGAGGTGTAGCCAGAGGAGGTGACTCCAAAGGCAGTGGGAGTGAGCTCAGAGTTGCTGGCATGGAGTGTTCAAGTGAGCAGAACAAGATACTGTTCGAAACCCAGTCAATCAACAGATTGTGTCAGGTGAGCCAGTTGTGTCCTAGGACAAGAGAACAAGAGCCATCCAGCAGAGTGATGTAGAAATTTGTCAGAGTGATATCACTGGTCTGGAAATGGATGGAAAGGTCAAGAGCTTGGATAATCATGGAGTTTGAAGTTCCATCGAAGAGGCGGAGTTGCAATGGAGGGATGGAGTAGCAGGGAATATCATGTTTATTAACGAAGTCTTTATCTATGAAACAATCAGAGGATCCTGAGTCTACAAGCACGGGGAAAGTGGAAATATCATGGAATACAATAGTGATGGAGGGCATAAGGGACTTTGGGTCAGAAAGAGCAGGCATGTTGAGACAGATCTCCTTAGGTGCACAAGTGGGTTTAATGTGACCTCCAGTTTGTGTGGAGTCTTGGAGGTCATGGACTATTTTTTTGTCTCTGAAGAAACTTCCAGTTTGATTTCTGGAGTTGCTGTGGTAGCAATGCAGCCTTTTGCTGCCCAGGAGGAAGACTTCAGGCAGTCCTTAGCCATATGTCCTTCGAGGCTGTAGAACATGCAGAGCTTGAGGTTGAAGTGGTGTTTGCATTTGTTAGTAGTTAACTGACTGTCTTTGCCAAGCTTCAACATTAAGTCAGACTTGGGGGCAGAGGTATTGGTGGCTTTGCCCTTGGACTCTTTGAGTCTTTGGAGCCACTGGAGTTGGATGTGGAAGTGGATGTGGAAGTGGAGGGTTTGTCAGAAGACTTGGAGGATGAAGGGGTGTTAGGTTTTGCTTGTCTGCTAATCTCGGACTTGTGCTCCCAGTAGTGTGCATTGATAGCTTGGGCGAGGTTTCAGAGTTTGAAGAGAGTGGGTGGTTTTCTGATGTGGGAGATTTCATCCTTGACGAGGTTGGGGAGGCCATTATAGAAGTGGTGCCAGAGGGTGCCTTCTCTGTAACCTTGGACTTGCAAAGTGATCCTATTGAACTCCACAACATACTTATTGATATGCTGTCCATCCTTCATCAACAGATGGTTGAGCTGATGTTCTGCATCACTGACAGGGTTGTGTGGACCGAAGTTGGTTTTGAGTTTGGTGACAAACTCCTTGAGGTCGTCCATCCAAATAGAATGGAGAATAGAATCTTCCATCTGGAGAAGGTCTGGTTCAAACCATTCCAGCATGATACCCTTGAGGTACAACTGCACAAAGGTGGCTTTGGCACAGTTGGAGCAAAATGCCTTCAGGCAGTCTTGGAAGTTGAGTTCGCATTGGACCAGGAAGACTTGGAGTTTGCAGGGGTCAGTCCTGTCAAACTGGTCTGGTTCTTGGATCTTGGTGCGAGGTGTGGATTCAGTGGGGGCCCAATGAGAGGAGTGGGCAAGGCTACTAATAGCACTTGCCAATTGAGCAAGTGTGTTCTGGGGAATCTGCTCATTGTCTTTTTTGTCAGAGTTGGAGCAGTTGAATAGCAGACCGTAAAGATCATTGTCAGAATCATCTCCGGATGAGCCTAGGTTGCTGGGAGGGTTGTTAGGTGGATTGTTGTTGTTTGGGGGGGTGCAAGAACGTTGCTCCTGAGCAGGGGTGCTTGGCTGAGTGGTGTTAGAGGTAGAGTTGTCCTCAGAGTCTCCAGGGAGCTCAACAATGCGCATGCCCAGAGTAGGGGACTGTGGAGGTGGGCATGCTTGGGAAGCAGACATTGGAGTATGACAAGCGGAGAAACTTCAGAATTGGTTGACAAGGGCAGGGCCTCAGTGATTGCTTCCTAAAGTACTAAGGGGGTTGAATCTGGTAGGTGGTTTAACAATGGCATGAGCTTGCAATCTAGTAGTATGTGTGTTGGTGTTCATGGTGTCAGAAAGACTTGACAAGATGGGAGTTTGAATATACTGTCAGGATCTGGGTCAACTCTGGACAAAACTCCTTAAGGGTGAAGTTTTGACTTTTGTTGGATGGGACTTGGCTTCAACGACTTGGGTTGGAGTGCTGTGCCCTTGTCTAAGTCTTGTCCTGTAATTTTAAGAAAGGCTGGAGTTTGACTTAACATTGTCAATGACAAAGTCAAGTAGGTCAGAGGAGAGTTAAAGACTCAAGTGGAAGTCAAAGGCAGTTGGATCTATTTGATATTCAAACTGAGGTCTACAGAGTAATGTACAGGACTTTATATTCTAAGAGGGTACATAGCTATAAATCTGGAACAGGAACAGGGAATGGACATGAGTAAGATGGAAGTCAGGATAAGCAGAATGCCAGAGCAGTGCAGCACTGGTATGGAACTTGCTAAGATGTGGAACTGAGACTAAAAGGAATACAAGAGTGAACATAAGAGGACAAGGAAAAGGTACCAATAGCAGAATCAAAGTCCAGAAGTGTAGAATAGTCTCTAGCATAAGAGAGCAGTGGAGTTCATGTGTTCTTGCTGTGGAGTGAAGTCCACATAAGTGGAGTTTGACTTAGTATTTGTACAGGATATGACACATCTGCTGCAGGTTGCCTATTCCTTCCAACAGGAGAGCCTATTTTTGCATCTGGAGCATTTGCATTCTCTGGTCCTTGAGGAGGGTGAGGCCATGCAGAAGCTGGTGTATTCAATGGTGTGTTCTGCTGTTGAGGCTGCTTTCTTGATGACCCATGTGTAGAAGTATTGACTGGCTGTAGAATGTCTTGTGGAATGTCTTTGTTCTTGTGTTATTGCTTGGAGTTGCTGACCAGCTGGATTCCAGTTGATCACTTTGCAGGTACAGTTCATGTTGCACTTTCATTGGGCTTCTGATTTTGCTGATATTTGCTAGGGCACTGATCCTAGCTATCATTAGCTGATTTCACTGACTGTTTACCTTTGTCTTGATGGCCAGTATTCTTGTTCTCATCTTTTTGTGGATTACATCAATGGGATGGTATGTATACTGCATCCATGACTTGTTGTCGAGCATTGTGGGCAGGTTGTATCTCATGCTGACATTCTGTGGCATATGCTTAAGCTTTGGTATGCTGGTCTTGGTACTTGGCATTGTTATAATACTTGCTGTTGTCCTGGCTATCATTACTTATGTAGCCTGATTGGTTTTAAATATTGTACATGTCTTCTATACCATGGTAGTACTTGTCATCATATAGTCATAGTCATGAATCTCTGGAGTGGTATATAGTACATGGATCCTTTTTTGTAATCCACTTCACTTGCATAGATGAAGTAAGAAGTATTGACTGAGGGATGATACATTCGCTCTTTGATTCTGTGGTATGCATCTATGAAACTTTCACCAGGTATTTTACATAGGAATTTGCCAGATGGCCATGTAATCTTCTTATGATTGTCTCTGACCAAATCTCCTTGTTTTACTAGAGCATTGATGGCTGGGCAATTGACAAGGTCATGCGAATGACTATTGCATTCATAGCACATTCCATATCTCATTCTTTGAGTTGTCATAGAATTCTTTGCTTGCCAATTCCTTGAAGTAGATGGTGGTGCTCTTGTATCATCTTGTCTTGAAAGTGGGTGACTGGTTTGTTTATGCTGACTTGTCATTGCTGAAGCAATTTCAGGCTTTTGAAGTGCATAGATGATATCTTTGTCAATCTTGAGTGCTTGGTAGTACAGTCTTGCATACTTGGCATCCATAATCTTGAGGTTTTCCATTTGATCTATAAGACTGTCAATGTCATCTATCTTACCCTTTGTCTGATTTGCAATGGCAGTAGACTGCCAAAGGTACCAGAACTCATGTTGTTGGATTCTTTTGCATTGGCAACTTCTGGAAGGTATCTAGATCCCTTAGATCAAGATTTAGACTTGTGCCTAGAGGTCTTCTCATGCTTGTGTGAGAGCTTCTTGAGTGCTTGGTAATCAAACTTTGATTCCTCATCAGATTTGCTCTCATCAGATTTATTT
>JBBPLT010000366.1:0-17966 GCA_038089955.1 Strobilomyces dryophilus | reverse complement strand
ATTATCATTATCATCATCATCATCATTGCTGCTAATGTTAGAGCCATCATCACTGTCAGCTTCATAGGTGATGTCAGCATCAAACCGGTACTCATTGTCAGATATCTTTTCTGCCTTCTTGAGCCATTCTGCTCTCAGCAAATTCTCAGATGTAGGCTTTCCATTGTGAAAGTGATTTCATTGATTGCTTTGTCACTTTAGTTGTGTAGCAGCGAAGATCCTTACTGGTGTACTGAGCAGTGTTTTGGTTAGCATCACAGAGGTGTAGGAATGCTGCCTTCAAGGAATCCCAGTCTCCATCTTGGTACTCAGGCAATACTCCAATAAGTTTGCCAATACGAGTACTCACATACTTTATGATGTGCTTGCATTTTTCTGCATTGTCAGTAGTTCCACAAGCATCAAGGAGATCTTCATAGTGCATAAGGAAGGGTTGAGCTTTGATATAATGACCTCAGAACTTCAGGGGTGAATCCTTGTTCCTAGATCTAGGCATTGCATGAGTATTGATAGTAGTCATAGTGTGTAACAACTAGTGTGGGAATATGCGGGTGGATAGTGTTCAATAGAGGATATGTGACACTATTTGGCCTTGTGTATGAGTGTATATGGTCAGCTGGTGGGTCTTGAAGTTATTGGATTTGATTCAAGCAAAATGCGTTGAAGCAGAAATAAGTGTATAGTCTATGCTGAGGATTGGTAAGGGTAACTAAGCATCAGATGGGTCCAGATATGGAGATTAGTGTAATAAAACCCCTCATGGTGGGCTCCAATGGTGTCTTGCTCAGATAGATTGAAAGGTAAACTCAAACAATCAAAAACTGCCTAACCATGGTTGGCAGATTAACTAGGTTGGCTCAATTGCATGGGCGTTCTCCCTGATGTCACTCAAATATGAGATCTAACAGGTGACATCAATTAGTGTACTCCTTTCTGGAACACAAAGTAGGCTGGTTAACTTCAGGAATAGCTAAGAGTGTGTTAGTACAATAGAATAGAGGTAAAAATGCGAAGCTGATTTGCAGGGGAGTTTCCAAGGGAATCTGTCCTGGATCAGGTATGACAAATGGGTATTAGTGACCTCTTATATTGTGCAAAATATCAGAGAAAAGGACTTCAATCTGGGTTGGGAATAGGTGTCCTACTTCCCAGTATCAAGCTCAAGGTTGCACAGACTATAGCTTACAAGGCTAATTAGTCTAGTACTGAGTCTTAATACAGATAGGGGTGCTAAAGCAAAGCAATAGGGGTATGATCTTCCTAAAATTGCAATGATAACTCTGGATTCTGAGTTACTGCTTAGCAGAGAAATAGGAGAACTTCTAGAAGATGATCAAAGTTTAATTTGATGGGCTTCCAGGAAGTTTGATGGGGATCTGATGGTGGGAATGATCTGCTCCCCCAAGAAGGGAAGAATCAATGATGCCCTCACCACCCCAAATCAGATCCTTTATATATATACAAGGGGTGGCTATGTACTCTACTATTCTAGGAAACTTGCTATGCATGTGCTTATAAATCCTCAGTCAGTGCTTATCAATCCCAGGTGAATGATGAGTCATTGTGGCCAAGAATACCATAGTATCTGAGGTTCTGATTGCCAGATTTGACTATAATCTGGGATTTATGCATCCTTTGAGATGCTTTGTTAGCATGGGAAAAAGTCGGTCACTAGCAGATTGCTTAGTTTGAGGCTACACTTCTTAGCCTAATGAACTCTTGCATGTCCTTGACAAGGGTGAATGCATTGAATCTTAGCTAGAAACTTGTAAAGTAGTTTATTTGGGTTGAAACTTTAGGGTAATGTAGGCATAGATAGGTGGTTTATTCTACCACTGAGAAGAGTTCAAGAGCTTTGTAGAGTCTGAAGAAAATAGGGGTTTTCATGTACAGAATATATATTA
The DNA here is from genome assembly GCA_038089955.1 of Strobilomyces dryophilus. Classification (NCBI taxonomy): domain Eukaryota; kingdom Fungi; phylum Basidiomycota; class Agaricomycetes; order Boletales; family Boletaceae; genus Strobilomyces; species Strobilomyces dryophilus. Next base: position 16,062 of record JBBPLT010000366.1, on the reverse strand, counting down.
AAGCAACTCACTTATTTCAAGTTGGCAAAAGAGTCTAGAGGTTTGGGGGTTTGTTTTTTTTCATGACACTGCATGAATCTATTTTGTGTAGGTCAATGTCACAGTAAGGGCATGTATAGGGCAAGAGGAAGAATGGTGCCTGGGAGTAATGTGGCAGCAGTTGATGCAATGGAAGTAGAGACAGTTGGGGCATATATGGTTGTGCAAATGGCAGATGAAGCATCATTCATAGTGGATACCCATAGGAGAGGAAGGTGAAGTTGTCCTGGAATGGCTGTTAAGTGAATTGGTTGGAGTGATACAACCCTAAGACCAAGATAGTCCTCAAGTTACCACTTGTCAACCAAATCTCTATGAAAGTGGAGGGAGTAGAGTTTAGAATCTAGGCTGGGGCCTTAGAGAGGAGGATATCCAAGTGAACTAGACTGGGGATGCCAGTCATCATCTGCTGGGTTTATATATTCATGGACTACATAGGCTTACACAATGCATCTCATCTATAACAGTCCATACCCTAGATCCTTAGGGCATAGGGGTGTGGTTGAAATGTGTATCAATGGATGAAACATGTGTCATGGAGCATCAAAGAAGAGAAGTATACCACAGCCTTGTGGCAGTGGAAGAATGAAAGAAGAAGCATGATGGCAATGAAATATAAAGAAAGCATGTACAGCCATGGGCTGTGTCAAAGAGTGTGTTGGGCACAAGTGAAGGGTGAAGAGGTGAAACAAGTGATGGTGGTGCAGAGATCAGAGGGCAAGGCTGGGGTCATTGATCCTAATGATAAGATAAAGTGATTAGATAAGATAAAAAAGAAAAGAAAAAGAGTCCAAGTCTGTTGTTTCTTGGGTAGCAATTATGACATAAAGTGGGAGAGGAGGTTTGTCTTATAGAAAAATGAGCATCAATGTGGGATTGTCTGAGGCCATTCATAGAAGATTGGGCCAGTGAGGTGAGGATCGAAATGAAATGGTGGAGGATGCTTTTCAAGGGGAAATCAAAATGGGTGTGGGGAAAAGGGGAAGCAGTTTCTTCTTGGGGTGATGAAGGGACTCTAGGGTGAGTATTTGGATAAGGAAGTGGAGCCATTTTCACAGGGTCTGCCTGGGAGATTGGAGAGTGTTCTCAGATGGAGGTTGGGAAAGTAGGTCACAAGGGAAAGGGGTTCTGAGGTGGAGTGGTGATTTCCACTATGATGGTAGAGAAGTAGGTGGTACGGATGCTGATGGGGATGTCCTCCATGAGGAATACAAGGATTGGGATCAGGAGCAAGTAGGGGAGCATGGCCAAGTGGTTGTAGAAGTGAGCTGTATCACAGGCATTGAGAAGGAAATCTCAGAATTCTTGAAGGGCATTGCTCACCTCAGGTCATTTTGTAGCTTCTGCCCTTAGCCAGAGGCAAAGGGTTGAGTAGGCATGGAAGGCATGGATGAGTATGGGGAGTACTAGGTGTTGGAAAAATACTTGGAGTTGTTTGAGAGCAAAGAGGATGGGCAGGGAGTCAAGGACCATGGCATAAATTAATCAAATAGTTATGATTGGGAGTGCTACTAGGGGAAGGTGGATTGGGTTCAGAGCAGGGGTCTAGGGAATGGACATATTTTATAGGTTATGAGGCTAGGAGAGGAGAGTTTATAGGGGAGTTTTAAACTGCCCCATTCATCTTGATTTACTTCCCAGCCAGACAAACTAGAGTATGAGTCTATATAATGCCACATATGGTTTGACATCTCTGTTAGGGAGGTGAACCTGATCTGGAATTGGATTCTGTTTGCATAGAACACAAACAGACAGGGGCAATCCTCACAGCAGAGTTTCCAGGTAGTGAAAAGGAGAAGGAGAAAGGTGGTGAATGCGAGTCCATAGGGGAAGAAGATATAGATATGGAGGCCATGTTAGCTGCAGAATGTAGGGAAGTCACATGGATGTCTTCTTTTGTAGTTGAGAAGCTTTACAGCAGCATGCTGTAGGTTTCCTTCTGGTTCCCAGGTAATTTCCAAGGGGGCATAACCCTTTCATGAGATAAGGTATTTCCTCCAATTCCTAGGTCCATGGTGGGCAAGTATCACCTTAATTTTGTATTCCTTTTCTCCAGTAATAAGGTCAAGGGGTGGATGAAGAAAGTTGTGGCTGTGCTTGGCAGTTTCTTGAAAGGGTAATAGAAGGGAGGCATGAAAGACATCATGAATCTTCTACCTATGTAGGAGTTTGAGGCAGAACACCATGGGAGATAGTACCTGGGTGATTTCAAATGGGCCTTCTCTTTGTGGGGCTAACTTCCATGAGGCATAATTGATGTAGAGGTTCCTATTGTCCAGCCACACCTTGCAAGTCTCTGACCTTTCATTTTGGGAGCCTTGGAAAGATCTGTTCCTTTATGATCTGCTGGGAGCATTTATAGGTGGCCAATGCCTCTGATTGGGCCAAGTCAAGTTCTGAGAGATGGGTTTCTAGGGCAGGGAGAAAGGTTTTGCCTATCGGAGAGTAGACCCAAGGTTCATATCTGAGGATCAGGGAAAATGAGGTCTTTATGGTGGAGAAATGGATAGAGGGGTTGTAATGGAATTCCACCATCAGAAGGAGTGAGGTCCATCATTTGGGATGTCCTTCACAAAAGATATGGAGATAGGTCCTGAGTTCCTGGTTTGCCTGTTTGGTTTCTCTGTCTGTTTGTGGGTGGATGTTACGTGGGTAGTGTAGAACCTAGCAGTGTTCTGTCCAAGTGGAACGACAACTTATAGAGGGTCTTGCATTGATGGCGCATGGTCAAGCGGAGGCTAGGAACTAAGCTGGGATTGTGTAGAACTAGCTTAAGGCTACGAGTACAGGGTATTGGGTATTTATACAGTCTGGGTGAGTTGTGGGAACTACAAGGGCCAAAAGGAGAGATGCCCTAGAGGAGTAAATAGATGTCCATGTGGAAGGTGTCAGGAAATGCAGAATGAGACAAAGAACAAAAGGGGAAATGGGAGACAGAAGGTGACAGGTTCCACATAGAAGCTGAGTAAAATGGAACATGGTGGTAGTACAAGAAGAAATGAGTCATTGGGTGCAATAGAAGAGTGAGTCAACCGAAGAAATAAATGAGGAGGCATATACCAGGACTTCTATAGCAACCGAGTTTCCAGGAACTTAGCGTATTCATGTCAGAAGAACTCCAATTCTTCCTCTGTGACTTGCTGATGTGTTACATCTGTAACATTACCCCATTCGTAGCTTTGAGTCACTGGCTCAAAACCCTCCAGACTCTGAGGCATCCTGGGAGCAGGGGCACTGAGGACAGGTAATGGGGCAATGTCTGGGAGCGAGAATACCACAGGAGGGGCACACGTATTCCAGGCAAGAGAAGTGAAGATGTCTGGAAGTGGAGCAGTGATAGATGACACAGGTGACTTGGGGGCAGTCAGGGTGTACATGGTTGCATGAATAACAGATGAAGCATTGTTGGTGGGAACCCACAGAAGGGGTTGTTGGAGTTGTCCTGGGATGTCCATGGAGTCTATTGGTTGGAGATGAAGAGGGGGAGCGTCATGGCAGAGGAATGACTTGTGGGTGGGCAGTGAAGATGACGGATCCTTGGATGCCGCCTTCAGAAGGTCACACCAGTGAGGTGAGGAATTGAACGAGGGAGGGGATGGTCAGGGGCAAGGGGGAATTGGGATAGGTGCCAGGGATGGGTTCTTTGTTTGTTTCTTCAGGCAGCATTGCAGCTCTAGTGCTAGCAGTTGTATTAGCTTCTGAAGGCAGGGCCAACTGGGCAGTTTGTCCCTTGGATGATGGAGAGGGCATGGTTTGAGGAGCCATCTGGTGGGGTGCAGGGTGCCAGGGTGGGGTAGTGTCGACTCCAGTGACTGATGTGAGGTAGAGAGCCCTGATTCCATGCAGGACATTGTCAACAAGGGGGGTAAGAATGGGGGCCACAATGGGGTAGGGAAAAAGGGCAATGAGGTTGCGGAATCCCACTTCTTCGAGGGCGTCGAGGATGAAGCCCCTGAGTTCATGTAGGGAGGCATCCATGTTAAGGTCATCCCCGGGGTTCTGTTGAAGATAGAGGCGGATGGTGGTGTAGGTGTAATAGATTCATATAAGTAGGGCGAAGATGGGTTGTTGGGCATATGCTGGGAGTTGTTCGATTGTGAAGAGGATGGTAGGGGATTCGAGGACAGCTGCATAGAGAAGGCAAATGGTGATCAAGGGGAGGCATGCAGGAATGGACATTCTTTTTCTATGGTACTGCAGTGAGGGGCTGGGGAGGAGGGTATATATAGGGGAGTTTTAACTTCTCCATCCGTCTTGGTTTCCTTCCCAGCTGGAGCTATTAGAAGCATAGGGGTCGGCATATTTCTACATATTGTTGGACATCTCCATCAGGGCAGTGAACCCAATCTGGAATTGTATTCCATTGATCTGGAAGACAAAAAGATGGGGGTGCTCCTTGTGGCAGAGTTTCCAGGCGAACAGCAGGAACAGGATGGTGATAAGAGAAAGGAGTTCGAGAGTGGATAGGGAGAAGGAAAGCGATGCCATGTTTAGCTGTGGAAGGCAGGGAAGTCGTGAGGATGTCTCTTTTTATAGTTGAGGAGCTCCGCTGTGGCATGCCATAGATTTCCTTCCGGTTCCCAGGTGTTCTCCGAGGAAGCATAGCCCTTCCAAGAGATAAGGTACTGCTGCCAATTCTGAGGTCCATGGTGGGCAAGTATTGCCTCAATTTCATATTCTTCTTCTCCAGCGATAAGATCCAGTGGAGGGTTTAGGAAGTTTGGACTGTGTTCAGCAGTCTCTTGGAAGGGAGATAAGAGGGATGTGTGGAAGACATTGTGGATTTTCCATCCTGGGGGAAGTTTCAGTTGGAACGCCACAGGGGACAATACCTATGTGATTTCAAATGGTCCTTCTCAGCAAGGTGCTAATTTCCAAGAGGCATAGTTGATGCAGAGGTTTCAGTTGTTCAGCCACACCTTATCACCAACTTTCCAGTGGGGAAGGCATGGAAAGATCTGTTCCCTCATGATCTGTTGGGAGTGTTTATGGGTGGCCAGGGCTTCTGATCAGGCAGAATCAAGTTCTGTGAGGTGGTTCTCAAGAGCAGGGAGGAAGGTTTTTCCTATCAGTGGGTAGGCCCAAGGTTCATATCCAAGGATCAAGGAGAATGGTGTTTTTAGGGTGGAAGAGTGGATGGAAGAATTGTGATGGAATTCTCCCATAGGGAGGAGAGAAGCCCACCGTTCTGGGTGTCCTTCACAGAAGATGCGGAGATAGGTTTCCAACTCTTGGTTGGTTTGTTCTGTTTCTCTGTCAGTTTGTGTGTGATAGGTGGAGGAGAGTGCAACATCATAAGAGAGGAGGCAGGTGAGTTCCTGGGCGAATGCAGAGGCAAAGTGTGGACCTTGGTTGGAGATGAGGTGGTCATGTAGTCCAAATCTGGGGAAGATGCATTGAAAGAAGAGGTCAGCAAGTCTGGCAGCATTGAGGATTTTGTTGCATGGGGTGAAAATTACCCCCTTTGTAAGGCCATGGTTGATCATGACCATGACAGAATCAAAGCTGAGAGAGAGTGGTAGGCCAGTAATAAGGTCAACCGAGATTTGTTGAAAGGGGCAGGTGGCAGCAGAGTCCAGGGGTGAGAGGGGGGGCACCATAGGATGAGTGTTGACCTTGGCAGCTTGGCAGGTAGCACAGCCAGCTACAAAGCGATGGACGAACAAGGACATGCCAGGCCACCAGAAGTCCTTTTGGAGGAGATGGATGGTGCAGAAGATGCTGCCATGCCCTCCAGTGGGGGAATCGTGGATGGAACAGACAAGGTCCTGGTGAGGTTCCAGGGGAATATAGAGATGCCCCTTGAAGTAGAGGTTGGTGCTGTCAAAGTACCAGTTGTGGAGTTGAGAGCAGAGGAGTGGAAGGAAACTGGATTCGAGTTCCTGGACAAGCCATTTGGCAGTGGGGTCAAGGGTGGTGTTTTCGGTGATGCATTGCTGAACACAGAGGTTGAGGGCATGGGTGAACACAGAGTCCAGGAGGAGGACGACCTCGGTATTGTTGTCAGAGGTGTCAACATCATCTTTGCGGGAATAGGCGTCAGCAGGGGCAAGTTGTGAGCCAGGGATGTGAATGAAGAGGAGGTCGAAATCCTCAAGGAACATGGCCCAGCGGGCCTGGCATCAGTTGAGCTTGTGAGGTTGTTTGAAATAGGTGAGGTTCTTGTGGTTGGTGAAGACGGTAGTGCAATGTGGAGTACCCTGGAGGTAGTGACACCACTGCTTGAGGGCTTTGATCACGGTGAGCAGCTTGTGATCGTAAATGTCATAATTATGCTCAGCTGGACCAAAGGTCTTGGAGAAGTAGGTGCAAGGATAGAGGTTGCCATTTTTGTCCACCTACATGAGGACCCTGCCAGTGGCAGTGAGGAACGTGTCTGTCATGATAGGAAAGGGTTTGGAAATGTCAGGCATGGTGAGGACTGGTTCTGAGAGGAAAGCCTTTTGTAGAGTGCGGAAAGCTTGTTCACACTTGGGGGTCCAGGCCCAAATCTTCCCTTTATGGGTGAGTGCATGAAGGGGGCGAGTGATATGGGAGAAGTTGGGGATGAATCGGCAGTAAAAGTTGCAAAAGCCGATAAAGGAGCAGACCTGCTTGATGCAGGTGGGCGGGACCCATTCCTTGATGGCATTCAACTTGGTAGGGTCCATGGAAAGGGTGTCGGTGAAGACCACCATGCTGAGGAATTCCACTTTCCTTTGTTTGAATTGGCACTTGGAAAGTTTGAGGAAAAGTCCATGCTCCTCAAGTCATTTGAGGACTTTCCTTACTTGTTCTCAGTGAAGAGAGGGGTTGTCCATGGAATGAACTAGAAGGTCATCCATGTAGATGATGAGCCATCCTTCAGCAATATAGTCTTTGAAAATGTGGTTCATGAACGCTTGGAAGGTGGAAGGTGAGTTACACATGCCAAAGAACATTACAGTGGGTTCATAGAGGCTGTCAGGGGTGATGAAGGCAGCCTTCCATTGGTCAGAGGGTTTGATCCGAATGTTGTTGTATTTCCATCATACGTCGAATTTGGTGATGAATTTCGACCCTTTTAGTTTATCCACGAGTTCAGATATCAAAGGAAGAGGGTAAGTGTTCTTCATGGTGTGGGAGTTCAAATATTGGTAGTCTTGACAGGAGTGAAGCCCTCCATCTTTCTTCAGGACAAAAAAGAACAGGGACGCTTGTGAGGACTTTGAAGGGATAATTTTCCTGCTTTTGAGGTGTTCGTCAATGAACACTTTGCAAGCATCCCTTTCTCATGGGTTTAATGGATAGACTTGTGGCAACTTTTGGGATGAAATCTTTTTCCAAGTCGATGGCATGGTCAAAAGACTGGTGGGATGGTAATTCCCCAGGTTTTAGTTCTCCAAAGACGTTAGCGAAGTCCTTGTAGGGTTCCAGGAGGATTATGGCATCCTTCACTGTTGCCATGGCGAGTTCCATGGAGATGGTGGTCTTTTATATGAGGAGACAGGCTCGCTCGATAGGTGAGAGTCATAGATGTCTAAGCCAACACTGTTCGATGTCAGTGTCAGGCATGGTATTGAAAAACCTCATGAGGTATCGTTGTTTGATGGCATTAGGATGGTCATGCCATTGGATGTATGGTTTGTCTGGGAGGGTGATGGTTCCTGATGCCCAATTGCTGGCAGGGTTGGCCTGTTGTAACCAGGGTAGTCTGAGGATGAGGTTTTCCTTTCTGCAGTTGGTAATAGTAAAGTCCCTCTCTTTCTCATTACTTCCAATCCAGATGGTGAGGTGGGTTTTATGTTGAACAATGCCTCCTTGATTAACCGTCCCATCTACATTTTGTGCTACCAGTGGTTTGGCAAGGTGTATTTTCTTGAGGCGATGTTTTTCCACTAGGGCCTAATCGATCAGGTTTCCAGAAGCTCCACAGTCTATGAGGGTGTTTGTGTCAACAATTTTTGCTCTGGGGAAGGCATAAAAGGAGATAGGGATTCTCATTGAAACAATCTTCTTACTGGATACAAATATAGGAGCAATAGAGATAGTGGGGGATGATAACGTTGATTCATCTCCCCCCATTAAAAACCCTCTTGCAGATCGGTCATGGTGGCTCTTACTTCCATGGTTTCTTCAGCTGGGATTTCCTCTTCTTCTTCAGCCAAAGCAGCTTCGTTGTCCTCGTAGCAAGCTTTGAGGACCTTGAGTATGTCTTGATGGGAGATTCCTTTCTTTTTTCCCATGGAGGTGATATATTTCTCTACCTCACTTTGCTTGGAGTCTCGGGCGAAGACGGTGGGTGACGGTGTTTCGCTCCTAGTCCTGGTGGGGGTTCGTCTCTCTTGTTGTCCTTTTCCTTTTTGGGGATGGTCCTTCATTGAGCATCCTTCTTATGGCAAATGAAGCAAAGGTTGTCACGGATGTGTTGAGCTCGTTTGACGGGAGTAAGGTGTGTGGTGTTGATGTCCATGATGTTGGGGTCTCGTCTAGCCATTTCTTGGAGGAGGAGATGTCCAATTGTTCTCCCTTTCTTGTACCGTTCCAGTCTAGTCTTCTGAGCATGGAACTGGCTGGCCTTTGCAATCCAGTCTTCGAGTGTCATAGGGGGGGTTTCCATGGAGATGATCATGGCAGTGATATCTGGGTCTAATCCTTCATTGAAGCGATCAATAAGGGTGACTGGGTCCATTATCTTGGACTTGGCGGTGAAAAGTTGGAATTTAGTCACATAGTCAGAGAAATCATTCTCCTTGTCTCTAGTGTTCTGGGTGAGGTGAGCAAGCTTGCTTCTAGCTGCTGCATTTTCATTGTGGGGTGTAAACATTTTGAGGAAATCTACTATGATCGTCCCAAGTGTGTGTTTCTCTTCTTTGGCGATGATGGGATCGAGGACTTTCTCCAGGATCAGTTTGGCAAAGAATCTTCTGCATCCTTTGTTCATCATGTTAAAGAAGATGAGGCGCTGTTGTTCAGGGGTATGAACATTCTGGTTGATGGTGAAGTAGGCTTTCATGGCATTGCTCCACCAGTGAGCATCCTATGGTTCTCCCGAGAATCTGTTTGGGCATCTGGCCTTCATTTCGTGAGCAGTGTGATGGTCTTCTGCATTAGCCATAGATGCTGTAGACAGGGAATGGGGTGGGGTTTGAAAGCGTTGCCTAGTGAGTTCTTCCAAGGTTTCCATAGGCACAGGTCCTAATGCTGTAGCTAGATCTTCAACAATGAGAGGACAGGGAGAGACTGGTCCTTCTTTGAGCAATCTCCTCTCTCTGGGTGACTGGCTTTCATAGTGAGTTGGTGACAGTTCTCAAGGTAAGATGGTGCCAGAGAGGTGGGTTGTTCTGATGACTTGGGTAATGGGCGGCAGAAAGGGAGAGAAAAGGGGTCAGGCTGGTCTGGTGATTCTTTGGGAAGAGAGAAGAGCCCAGAGGGTTGGGGTTCATCAGAGAAGGAGTCTGTGGCGTATCTCGAGGGAATGGTTGCTATCCAAGCGTCTCCCTTCTCCAACGTGGAGGGGAGGTGAAGAAAGCTAGTTCTTTTGTTACGTGGGTAGCATAGAACCTAGCAGCATTCCATCCAAGTGGAACAACAACTTATAGAGGGTCTTGCATTGATGGCGTGTGGTCAAGCGGAGGCTAGGAACTCACCATCACCTGCAGTTTGCAGTTACACAAATGCCAAACAATGATGCATCATCACTCCAACTGAGCATGTTGTTCTTGACATCACCTTTGTCCTCACACTCACCACCACCTCACCCCTCCATCTTATTGTCTTGCCCCATAACCAGCTTGGTCTTGCACTACCAAGCCTCTTTGCTCATCCTTGCCTCTTTCACATCCTACACTAACCAGTCCACAGCCAAAACAAACAATAATGCATGGTCTTCATGACCATTCATGTCATCAGCACCATCACCCTCACCCATGTTTTCCCTATCGCCATCAACTTTGTCCTTGCCATTGCCTGCTACACATGAAGTTTTTCCCCCACCATGTATTGTGGCTTCATGCTGCAACCATTTCATGACTGGTCCAGTCATGTACAACCAAGTGATGTTGCTTGCCATCTTTCCCCCATATACCATCTACCCCACATACACTGACCACCCTCTAGCCATGCTAAAAATAAATGACAACATGCAGTTGCTTCAACCCCATGTGTCATCATTCTCAATGTCACCTTCACCATACCCTGTCACAGTCCAACATGTGGTTGTGTTGGGTCCACTGCTGCTTTTGCCTTCACCACATACTATAGAGCTCTAAAGCACTTTGTGGTGATATCCATGCATTCCAAGCCTGCCACCATATAGAAATTGATGGACTGATACTTTTTCCTACAGTCCAACCATTCTTAGTCTATGACTGACACCTCAGGCCAATAGTCCAATAGACCAATGCTATTTTCCTATGATCTGGACCATCATCAGTCTTACTTATGGTCTTTAGACTACCCCCATTCACTCTAAATCACTCTAATGTGGTGCATTACACCTTTTCATACCTTGTTACAAAGCCTGATGATCTTAGGCCTTCTTAAGGACATTCTGTGTATTTACACATGTTACCTATCTCTTTCCTATGCCTTTACCACCTGTCAGACTGCCTAAAAACCCTCTAGATCATCTATCTACAGACCATTCTCCCTTCATCCTTGACACTCCCCAAATCTTCTTGACCAAGCTTGCACCTTTGAACTTTTAGACACTGCTTTCCTATGCTTTTGGACCAAGTGTTAGTCCATCCAAAAGCCTCTAGGACATCAGCAAATGATCTTGGACCTCCTTTGGATTGAGCATATCATGCCCACAGATCCATACTTGCTGTCCTCATAGAGAGGATCACTGTGTTACAACACCAATCTGTCACCAAGCACCATCTTGGCCCCATATCATCATGCCATCACAACTGGCTCAGTCTCATATAACCAAGCCTTGTTGCTCATGCTCTCTTCTCCTGTGCCATCCACTGACTGACCCATAGCAATAACCACTACCACCACATGTTTGACATGTTATGTTATGCCCAAGAGTATGGACACATGAACACTGCCATCACCCATATCGCTGTCACCATTGCACCTGACACCACCTTACCCCTCTATCTTGTCATCTCACCCCACAATTAGCTTGATCCTGCACAACCAAGCCTCTTTGCTCATCCTCTCCTCTCTTGCATCCTACATTAACCAGTCCACAGCCAAAATGGATGATGACACATGGTCTTCATGGCTGTTCATGTTATTGGCATCATTACCCTTGTCCACATTTTTGCTATCACCATTGACTCTGCCCTCACAATTTACTCTCTCTTCATCACCACTATCCTTGTTGACATATTGTGACTGAATTAGTCACATACAACCAAGTGATATCATCCATCATCCAACTCCCCATCTTGTGTGCTAACACCCCCACAGCATTGTTCTCACCTTTACCATGCCCTGTCATGGCCAAAAATGCAGTTACATCAGGTCTGCCATTACCACATTGACCATTGCCTACCACATCTCCCATGCCCATGAAGTCACCAACACCTGCAACAATGCCAACACCTGCAGTATTGATGCCCACGTCGTCCTTGCCTCAGCTATTTGCTGTCTCATCAACTACACCAACACCTCACATCTCACCATCATCTTGCCCTATTACATGCTAACTGTTCTATAGCCATATCAAAAACAGGCAATGACGTGATCTATACATTGTTGTTGTCACCATCTCTGCTATTGCCCTTGCTCACACCCTTGTCATCACCATTGCCTGTAGCTACACCAATGCCAAACAACAATGCACCATCACTTTGATCAAGTGCATTACCACCATCACCATCAACTCTGTCCTTGCCATTGCTCACTGCACATGTAGTTTCACCCTCACTGTGTGTCATTGTGGCTCTATGCCATGACCATTTCATAATGGTCCAGCCTAGTTACACACAACCAAGTGACATTGCTTGCTGTCTCACCCCCATACATTGTCTACCCCATGTACACTAACCATCCTTTAGCCACACTAAAAATGGACAATAACACATGGTCACTTTGACCATATGTGTTGTTGTCATTGCTCATGCCCTTGCCTTCACCATGCCCTGTCATAGCCTAAAATGTGGTCACATTAGATCTGCCATTACTGCCACCTTTGCCAACCACATTGTCTATGCTGTCACAAATGCCAGCACCAAGACACACACCAACAATCTTGCCATCCAACCACTTGCCACCATCTTTGCTTGTGTTGCAAACACTATTGCCCCCATTCACGTCATTGCCATTGTCTTTCTAGTCACTCAGTGCTTTCATGATTTCAAACTTAGCCATGGCACATTCATTGTCACCTGCTGATTCATCAGCACACATGCTGGGCACTTTGCATGCCATGCCCAATGCTATAACTGGCTTGATTCTACAGGGCTGAGCACCCTATCTCTTATCACCCTCCCTCTTTTTGCGAACTCATCATCTAACAGATATATCATTTCACTCTCATATATGATCACATTGTGTTGGTTGTATCAGGCATGAACATCACCAATGACTGAAAAATTCACATTGTCGACAGCAACTATACTATCACCCACTTCCACACTCTTCCATTCACTCCCATCAGTCTTTGGACCATTCCTTTTTGTTGCTGTTGCTTGGCTCCTTCCTATAGGCACTTGTTGCCATTTGTCTCACCCTCATCTCCTGTCATCAGGCCTCTCCTCTCCATCTTTGATTGGTTGGGAGACCCTTAGCTGACTTACCCAGGGGGAAGCCTTATTGCTCTTGCCTTGGTTTTATTTTCACATTTTTACCCAAAATGGCCTGAAATTAGATCATTATGTATCATTTTACCTCAGGATTTGCCTAGTGATGTCTGTTCCTCATCCTGGATTTCATCCAGTATTCATCATCTTATCAAGAACAAAGCAAAAGACAGAAAGTAGTCATTAAAAATCCACAAAAACCATCACTGAGTATAATAGACCACTATACCACCACCATCACCTCCTATTGCTTTAGGCTTGAGATTTTCCCACACATTGGACTATTTTCAGGCCACCTCTTTTTACTTTAGATCATTGTTTTCTTCATTTCTACTAATCATACCTATTGGGAAATATGCTAAAAAAGATGTTGAAAGCAGACTAATGAACAAAAGCCAAGCTGGACTCTTGCACCATAGGATCCCCTGAGAGGAATAGAGATTGAAAGATGACTGACATTTTTCCCATGGTCTGGACTATCCATTAGTCCTATCCACAGCATATTTTGGACTTATACTCCATCCCTTATAGTCATACCAAGCCACATCCATCACTCCCCATTGGTCACTAACTGGAGACAGTCAGCATTCAAAGTCCCCCTTGGAAGTAGAGTGCTAGCTTGCTCTACAGTGCTATCCATATATTTTTCCATTATCCATATACCATCCTAAGCTCCTGGATCTTACCCCCAAATCATCTAATCATCCTGAAACTATCCTAGGCCTTGCACCTTGTAAAACCAGTCTTTGTCAGTCTTAGCTCTAAGAACATTGATGTTTTTCCCATAGTTCAAATCACTCTTGGGCCGTAGACTGAGAAGCTTTTTCCCATGGTCTGAACTATGCATCAGTCCAACCTATGGCTCTTGAACCACTCTTCTTCACTTCAGGCCACTATATTTAGACATTTCCCTATACCTGACAGTGCCCTGCACCTTAGTTTACAAGGTTTGACATTCTTGGGCCTACTTAAGGACCTTTACAGTATTTACACATGTATCTCCCTTTATCTCCTTTTACTTTACTTTCTACCATCTGTTTACTATCCATCAGACTGTTCAAAAACCATTCCTATCATCCAAAAAACCATCTTCCTTCATCCTCAGCCTCTCCTTGACCTCTCCATCCTCAACCACACTTCAGAGTTTTTAGACTCCACTTTCCTGTGCCTTTGGTCCAAGTGTTGGTTTATCCTAGGGCTCAGACTTCAGCAAATATTTGACCATGGGAAAAAGCATCAGTCCTCTTAGTCTATGGCCTGAGAGTGGTTCTGTTACAAGCGCCCCTCGTGACAGGACAAGTCATGGAATGGCTGAAGAAGACTTGGAGTTTTTCTGACTAGAATATGCCCGGTTCCTTGAAACACGGGACCTTTAGACGTCTCGGTATATGCCGCCCATTTATTTCTTCCGTTGACTCATTTCTTCTATTTACCCCGGTAACCATCTTCTTTGATGTATCAACAGCGTGTTCCGTTTCTCTTCCATTCCGCATGGAACCCGTCGCTATTCCGCTTCCACTTTCCCCTTTAGTTCATTGACTCGTTCTGCAGTTCCCACATGGACGTCCTTTCGCCTTTTCGAGGATATCTCTCTTTTGGTCCTCATGGTCTGTGCACCTTTCCAGAACGTATAAATACTTGACGCCATGTACCTCATAGCCTTAAGCTAGTTCTACGCAATCCCAGCCTAGTTCCTAGCCACCGCTTGACCACGAGCCGTCAACACGAGACCCTCTATAAGTCATTGTTCCACTTGGATGGAACGCTGCTAGGTTCTACGCTACTCGCGTAACAAAAGAACTAGCTTTCTTCACCTCCCCTCCACGCCGGAGTAGGGAGACACTTGGACAGCAACCATTCCCTCGAGATATGCCGCCGACTCCTCTGATGACGAACCCCAACCCTCCGGGCTCTTCTCCCTCCCCGAAGAACCTCGTCCCGAATCCCCCCGAAGGATCGCAGGTCCCTCTAGACCATCCTTCTCTCCATTCACCCCTGCCCCACGAACTGTCAGAACCATCCGCCTAACCAGCACTGTGTTACCTCGAGAACAGTCGCCGACTCATCACGAAGACCTGTCGCCCAGAGAGAGGAGATTGCTCACAGAAAGACCAGTCTCTCCCGTCCTCTCCACAGAAGATCTAGCTGCGGCACTCGTACCTGCACCTACGGAACCGGTGGAAGAACCTGCTAGGCAACACTTCCACACCCCACCTCGCTCCCCGTCTACAGTATCCATGGCTGACGAGGAAAGAACGACTCGCGAAACGAAGGCTGGTCTCCCAGATCCATTCTCGGGAGAACCACAGGACGCCAAATGGTGGAGCAATGCAATGAGAGCCTACTTCGCCATAAACGATGGAGCCCACTCCCCAGAACAGCAGCGCCTCATCTTTCTAAACAAGATGACTAAAGGACGCGGAAGGTTCTTTGCTGAACCATATCTCGAGATGCTTCTTGACCCAGTAATCGCCGCTGACAAGAAGCCTAGCCTTGGGGAAATCATGGAAGAATTTCTCAAAACGTTTACCCCCTACGACAAGAACGCTGCCGCCAGGAGCAAACTCGCACGACTCTCTCAGAACGTTCGAGACAAAGAGAACGGATTCTCGGACTACGTAACCAAATTCCAGCTCTACGCTGCAAAATCGAAGATTACTGACCCGGTTACCCTTATCGATCGGTTCAACGAAGGCCTTGATCCTGACATCATCGCCATGATAATCTCTATGGAAAACCCCCCCAAGACCTTAGGCAAATGGATCACCAAGGCAAGCCAATTCCACGCCCAGAAGTCTCGACTAGAATGGTATAAGAAAGGAAGGTCGGTCGGTCACCTCCTCCCCAGAGAGTCCCCGAAGCGAGACCCCTATGCCATGGATATCGATTCTACTTGCCTCACCCCTGTCGAATGTGCTCGACATATTCACGACAATCTTTGCTTCATATGTCACAAGAAAGGTTGCTCTACTAGGAACCACCCTCGCCAGCCAAAGAGGAAAGGACGACAGAACGATCAAACCTCCCCTCGCCCTAAGCCCACAACCTCTTCCTCTCCCACGGTCTTCACGCTGTAGAGACCGGTAGGCCTCTACGGTTGTATCACCCCTTCCTACCATATTCTAACCGCATACCTTCACTCCCGAGCCTTCCTGACTCCTCTCTAACATTCCTATCCCGCTCCGAGCTCTTTTACCTTAGACCGAGTACATAGACCGATGACCGGGCCCGAGCCGGTCACACCGGTCTTGGATTTCTGAAGACCGGTCTGTTCGACCGGCCCGGCAGCTCAGTTCCTTTATCTCCG
>JBBPLT010000365.1:0-28351 GCA_038089955.1 Strobilomyces dryophilus | reverse complement strand
TTGAGGGCGCTCGTCCAGACTGGTTTCGGGCCTACCTCATTGGCACGCTGCAGAAGAGGGCGACTTCTCGGCAGCCAGGACGTCGTCTCAGAGTGCTCGTATCAACGCAGGGACGTCAGAGCCATGATCCAGTTCGTGAGTGTCGCTGACGCGTCGTCTCGGATATACGGACTATCGCCGTCCAGGACATGACAGCGTACGTACACGCAGACACGACGCCCACGATGACGTTCATCACCAACGACATCGAGGAGCCCTTGACGAATTGGACCATGGATTTGGCGACGGAATATGCTTCGTCCTGGGTCGTTGGCGCAGAATTATTGTACGTCGTCGTTGCATGGATGTTCGGTCTTGGAAGAACATTCGTGCGTACAGCCCAGGTAGTATTTCTGACCACCTATCCTGGCACCGCGTCGGCGTCGCAGTGGTATGTGCTACGAAAGCGACCCGGTTCGGGCTCCCAACTCCGGAATGTCATTTTTGACACTTGTGTATAAATGGTCGGTCGCCGCGATTGTAGCAGTGGATGAGCACCTTTTCGTCTCGTCGGATTCAACGAAATATTTTCTCGCTGACGTTGATCAACTTATCCAACCAACAATAGTTTGATCTGTAACTATGGTACACGACACTTAACTCTCTTCTCTTACCAGTGATCGTTTTCAAAACGGCATGACTACCTACTGACCGCCGACAGCATCCATCAGGTGACGAGCAACGGTCTCCGAAATTGCACCCGAATCCGAGGTAACGTTGATCTGAGAGTTGCCGGGAATGAGTCTATCGTACGGCATTCTGCGCAGAAAGTGGGTTCGACAGACCATATCGAAACCCTCCTGAGCACGCTTGAACGCCTGCGCCCCCGATGAACAATAGATGCCACTGTAGTCGTGTGAGCTCTGTCCACCTGTTCGACTTCGGACATACCATTTCTTTCCGTTTTCGTGCGCGGCTTTCAGGATGTGCTGGATGACAATATCCACTTGAGGCTGAGGGTCCGGAGAAGGAGGTGGGTGGCCAAGCGACAACGACAGATCGTATGGCCCGATGAAGAGTACATCTGTGGGTGGAAGAATGGGTTAGACTCCGATGAACGCGATCGCACTCTGTATTCTCTAACCGATCCCATCAACGGCAGCGATCTCCTCGACGTTCTTGACACCCTCAGGCGTTTCGATCTGTATCATGATCGTGACGTGTTCGTTGGCGGACTTCAGGTACTCGGCGGTGCTGACGCCCCACACGCTCTGTGTGAACGGATTGCCAAAGCCGCGCCTCCCACCTGGGGGAAAACGGCTCTCGGCCACGATCTCTCGCGCTTTGGCCGCATCGGACACCTATCGAGGGTAGATCGAGCGTGTCCACCGCGACGCATCGAGGCGGACGCACCATCGGCACGAGGACGCCTCTCGCGCCCGCGTCGAGCGCATGCTTGATCTGCCACGACGTTCCAGTGCTCGCACCAGTCGCGGGGATGCGCACCAACGCACTGGGAGCGTCGCGACCGAGCCCGGCGATCGCTTGGATGGACTCTGCCGCGCCGGGGTGGAGCGACGTGAGCCCGTGTTCACAGTCGATCATGACCCAGGAGAGGTGCGGGCTCGACTGCGCGACCGTCCTGGCGTTGATCACGCCTGGTAAGGTGATCCACGCCCCGAAGGCGGGTTTGGCGTTCTCGAAGGCCTGCGTGAGAGTGTGAGAGGTCATGGGATGAGTCGACGTGGTCCCCGAGTGGGGCTCAAGCGGCATTATGTACCCATGGCCCCAAAGGCTAAGTACTAGAACCTGGGCGTCATGAACGAACCAGCGGCTCACAGGTCGATTCAACTTCAGTAACCCCATGCTTGGGTTAGGGTTTACTCGAGTCAGATCGCACCGGTAAATGAACTCCAGGCGACATTGTCCATCCAGTGGTTGGAATCGCGCCTAGCAATCGCAGGTCCGCCTTGTCCGCCTTTCTCACGTCCAGGGCCACGGGTTCAGCGACGTACACATACATGCATCGCGCTCTCGAGATACAAGAGATCCTCACCAACATCTTCGATCACTGTCACCCGCCTGGCCGTCTCACTGGGCGGCACGAATCTCCAGACCTATCCGTTCTCGCGAGGACTTGCCGCGAATTCAAAGAACCAGCGATAAATGCACTCTGGGCAGTGTTAGCGGACGCGTCTCATCGAACCGGGGTGAACCACGTGGAGGTAAGGTGATCTCAGCCGCTCTTCAGACTGTGGCAGTGAAGCCCCTCCTTCCAAGGAATACGCGTTCAGCAGACCGCTCACGCAGACCGAGTGGGATCTCCTTCGCAGCTACACTTGTCGATCCAAGTTATTTGGGACTTTGGACGTGGAGTGGACTGGGAATCCGTCAGCACATTTTCAGGTCCCACTGAATCGCTCTTCCCGAATCTTCGCGATCTCTACTGTGGCTATCTCACTGTAGCCATGCCCTGGCTACACCTGCCCCTGCCATCCCTGACCTCCCTCGGCTTTGCTCTCGTCCTCGACGACGACAAATTACAATCCATACCGTCACGTGAATTTTCTCGACTCGTTTCCCAAGAATCCCCCAAACATCAGAAAACTTGGTCTCAGCGCGAGCCCCCGAATGCGATATTCAACAATTACATCTCTAGTTATGTCCACCGCTGGGGAAGCCTCCAAGAGCTGCTTTGCAACGAAATCTCGCTGGACGTTGGCGCCTTCCTGTATTTGTCTCGCATGCCTGCACTCGATCGGCTCACCTTCACGCTGAGCATCACGTTGCCGGATGAGTTCGTTCCATCCAACTTACCCTTCGTCTTTCCCAGCTTGCGCGTGTTGGAGTTACACTGTCCATCCTTGGGCCCCATTTCGATGTTGCTTTCCCTCACCCGCCTGCCCATCATCATGGATCTTGCTACTGTCATCGAGAGTTGTCCCTCCAAACAGGACGTTTACTCCTTTTTCACCAACATCGGACCCACCATCCAGGAGCTTCGACTGATACAATGGTCTCCTTACGCCGATCCAAGTGACCAAGAGGACGAGAAGCTCACGCTCGTCTCCAACGACTTACAGCCATGCATGTGGTTCACCGATCTCCGCAACATGAAGGTCGTCGTCGGGTGGAACTTAGGCTTGACGGACGACGAACTGGTGGCATCGGCGTCGGCGTGGCCCCACTTGGGAGGACTCGTGATGAACAGCAGGACCATCGACGAGTCTCGCACTCGTAGCGTCCCTGATAACGCGTTTTTAGTCTAGACCCTGTCCCGAAGCAGAGCCCCTGACTACTTGTTGTTTTTTGCTCCGTCGCAACGGTCGTCTTCCCAGCGCGGGGTCGTCGCACCGTGATGGCTTATACATGTCTCGTCATAGCAGTCCGAAGAAATCGTTCATTATCTGTGTGACTCGACGGATCGCCGGAGGTTTACGGTATGCGAGCGCAGCTCCTATGACTTTCTGAGTCCTCTTCCACTTCTGTACCTACGCCACATTTCGTGTGTGGACTGCGCCCAGTCCTCGAATGAACAGAGTCCAGACCTGCCTAGGAATGGCCGACGGGCAGGTCTTGTCCTCTCCTTTTGTGAGCAGTGTATGTAGCGAAGGCGGAAGTGCCTCCCGGTACCCTTTCGGCCCTGCAAGGGTCCACAAGAACGTTTTGGCTGAGCAAGGTCATGCGCGCGTTCCGTTGATCCGCTGACCGTTGCGATCGACAGGTTCCTGAGCCGGCGGTGCCACTTAGCGTCAAGCGTCACCGATAAGGCGAGGCTTATCACGCCTAACACATCTCGACTTCCGATACGCACGCCTCCGTTGCAAGCCTACTAGACCCTGGCAACCGCGCAGAGCGGACTAAGTGTACATGTCATGATGGACGTCGTGTGAGACCGCAATGAGATGGATTAAAAGTCTAGTGATATGTCAAGATACGGACGGTCAGGCGTATACCTGTTGTGGCGTATTCCGCGTGGAAAGCGTCACCGATGCATCTCCTTGGACATGTTTCCCACCCCTCGCCTGGCACCTGCGTTCCGCCAGCGGAGGCAGCACGCGACCTTGTCCTCTAGCGATCCATTCTGTGACCCACCACGATCCGCGACCTTGTTCGCTCTTAGTTTTTTTGATGTCACGCAATGCCTCCAACAACCATAGATCGGTTTTGATGGAATGGCGAGCGCGTAGTATTCTTTCCTTGGGTTCAGCGAAAGGCTGCGTCTCTCCGAGGATCTTCTGAAGGGCTAATCGGATGTCTCTCCCGAGCAGCGACGCGTGCTTATTTTTGCTCCGCAGACAGGCTGCGTAGAGCATGGCGCAGCTAGCGGGATCCTGGGTCACAGGCGCGAGATTGTTGAGACCGAAGAGCGAGACTGCGGCGATGACGTTTTCGAGCGGACATGTTCGATAGAGCGAATGAAGGAGGGTGCGTGCAGCGGGCAAGGACGACAGCGCTAGACCGTACTTGGGGTGATCCCCGAGAACCTCGAGGGCAAGCAAGGGACGATCGAGCTCTTCGCATCTACCTGTGTAACGCGACGCAGATGAGCGGACCGACGAAATATGAGCGTCGGACGACTAGACGTACGGACAAACATCTCGACGTCGAGCTGGGAAAACGATTTTCCAGACGCTCTCCAGCGCGGAAAGGTCTCTGCGACGGCTTCGAGGTGTTCTGGCTTGCTCGCGAGCTGGAAGAGACGCAACCAGGCCGTGTTGCGGACCTGGCCCGCCTTGACTACTTTCGGTCGGCCGGTGCGGTCGCGGACGAACTGGAGACGTTCGTGGAAGGACGCTTCCCGGGAATGCGAGCGTGTCGACAAAGACGAGGAGGATTCCCGGGGCGTTGTTTGGGGCACGGGCTCGTCCGGGATCCCGAAGAGGTCGTCGTCTTCGTGGGCACGTCGAGCTACGGAAGTCAATTCCTTGGCTCTGACGACGGGGAGAGGGACGAACTGGGTTGTGAAACGTGAATTTGCTTCACCGATGCAGGGAGACGCAAGGCATGGAGGCGCCTCGCTGCCCCGACAAGAACGCCAGCCATCGAGCAGGTGCGAGCAGCTAGGAAGACTGTGGTTTTTCTCGCGACAAATAAGGACAAACACTCCTTCCCATACTACGCTGAATCGAGCAAGTCTCTTCCTCACAGATTCCCTCAATTGGACCGTTCTGCGAGCGTGAAAAGATCCGCCATGATATGCATCAGAACGCCAACCTGCTGTGCATCAGACCGCTGATAGCAAACTGGAAGTAATAACCGTTCCGTTTATTATAGGCCATTGAACAATGCGATGCATTCTGTCCAGTTTCTCGTCATTAGCAAATAGGCTGTGCATTCATCCTCGCGGCAAGCCTGCGGCCCATCATACTTTAGTGGCCTGCAGACTCGAGCCGAGATGTGGCCACGGCCCCAATCGGCAAATGCAAATGATGAGTTTCGGCTCCCGGCATCCCGGCATAGAACCGCATGTCCAGCCGCCACACATCGAATGATAGTGGCTGGTCATTCACTACGATGCAGCAACCAGATTCAGTGGCAACCCGTCGCTAGCACGAGGTCATTTCCGAGGTGTCTGTCGTTTCAATCGTGTCGATCTTAAAGGACGATCTCGGGATTCGGATAAACGAGCGACGACGAGAATAGTGAGGCGGCTGAAGGTGATAATCTTGATACCAGGAACTTCACCCCGAATAACAGATTTGCTCGGATATGTGATCTTCGTCGGAAATGAACCATTTTGACCGCTGGTCTTATCTCGTAAGTTCGTCGCGTGCTGTCGTTGTCACTTGCCACTAATGCCACTAATCAAGGGTGGCATTGAACTCAGGGATTTTGACAAGATAACGGAATGGGACGAAACATATGTTTTTGCAGTGATCCGTGATTGCTCATTGGATGATAGCGGTCTCCTCTTTCGCTTAGTAAGCCATTCCTTATCGTTTCCCCTTCTGGGAATCCAGGTACAAATGTCACACGGGCGCCGGTATATCAACTCCCTGGTCTGACCTCACTTGCTCACGAAGGTCCACCCTCGCTCAACGACGCTCCCGCCCTCGCCGCTGAAGCCTTGTCCAAGATGGTGAACGTGACCTATGATTCGTGTAGGTCACCTCAAGCGTTCTACCTTTTTCTTAGTCTTGACTTGTGCCTCCTTTCACAGCGCAGGACCTTCAATGGTCCACTTCGACCGCGTCCGGGGTATACAATCTTGGTGATATTGCTTGGACACTGGCTTCCACAGCCTTGGTATTCATCATGATACCGGGTGTTGGCTTCTTTTACTCTGGTCTTTTACGGCGGAAAAATGCTCTCAGCATGATCTATATCAGCATGATGACGGTGGCAATGGTGTCTTTCCAGGTGCATCATGGTCGTGATTACGAGTCATCACCTGCTGACCGCGTGCTAGTGGTTTTTCTGGGGCTATTCCTTGGCGTTTAGCGCAACAGGGAGCAAATTCATTGGAAATCTTGGTGCGTAGGTTTTAGCCAGGTTGGAGCTGGTCTCATGGTTCTTAGATAATTTTGCCCTCATCAATGTGTTTGATCAGCCGTCTGCTGGTAGTGTTCGGGTCCCCTCAATCGTCTTCTGTATCTTCCAGCTCATGTTCGCTGCCATCACGTAGGCCATTCGCCCACGCATAATGAGCACCACTTACATTGCCACCGGATAGTCCCATGATTGCTATCGGTGCCGTTGCAGAACGCGGCCGTCTCGGACCGCTCCTCGTGTTCGTGTTCGTATGGTCCACCTTGGTATACGATCCGATAGCGTGCTGGACTTGGAACCCCAACGGTTGGTCTTTCATCCTCGGCGGTCTAGACTTCGCCGGCGGCACGCCTGTCCACATATCTTCTGGCAGTGCCGCACTGGCGATCTCGCTTTATCTTGGGAAGCGACGTGGCTACGGCACGGAGAGACTGGCTTACAAACCACATAACACCACGTACGTTATTCTCGGGACGGTGTTCCTCTGGTTCGGCTGGTTCGGATTCAATGGCGGTTCGGCACTGTCGGCCAATTACCGTGCCACGCAAGCTTGCATTGTCACCAACCTAGCTGCTAGCGTCGGCGGCTTGACCTGGATGCTCTGGGTGAGGATCCCTCGGTGAAATGAGTCGTGTGGTTCTAATAGCCGTTCGTAGGATTGGCGCCTAGAGCGCAAGTGGTCTGCCGTTGGGTTCTGCTCGGGTGCCATCGCTGGTCTTGTTGCAATCACACCCGGTTCCGGATACGTTGGTTCCCCAGCCGCCGTACTCTTCGGCTTTATGGCCGGTACTGTTTGCAACTTCGCCACACAGCTCAAGTTCATTTTCAAATATGACGATGCGCTTGATGTGAGACCTCGCCTTACCACCCTGGTTTGCACTCACTCGATGAATATCCATAGATCTTCGCTTCACATGCTATTGGTGGAATAGTTGGCAACATACTCACTGGTCTTTTCGCTGAATCAACCATAGCTGCCGCGGATGGCATCACCACGATTCCTGGCGGGTGGCTCAATCACAACTACAGACAGCTTGGTATCCAGCTGGCAGATTCGGTGTCTGGTCTCTCCTACTCCTTTGTTATGACCGTGAGTTCGTTCATCGAGTGCTTTGGATGGTCTGATCCCGATGCTGTCGCAGACCATCATTTTGTGGATCATGCACTTCATTCCTTTCCTCCGTCTCCGCTGCGACGAAGAAACCGAGATAATCGGCGTCGACGACGCAGAAATGGGCGAATTCGCTTACGACTATGTCGGAATCGAGGCCGAGCTGCTACCTCGCCACGAGTACAACCACTCTGCCACCGGCGGAAACCGCGAACCCCAACACACTGTGTCGACCTCGCTGGAGAGCGAACAGGAAAAAGCCAACGCCGCTTCCGTGGTACCCACCTTGAATGGATGACGACTGAATCGCTGAGGCACGCCAGGGAAAATTTCGTTTCCGTTCATCGCTACTTTTTTTTCTTCCTTTTCTATTCAATAATGTGCCCCTCTTCGATGTCCAGGTCAGCCACGTTTCTGGGACTTGCGGGCGCCCATGCACTGAAGTAGACGTCGCTATTTATCTAAGCATACATCGTAGTCGCAGGAGCGTCCGTCCTCGCAACCTGCTTAGAAATTTGCATGCCGTCAGTGACTGGCGCACTGCCTCCCTTGGTTTTTGAGCGCACGGTGAGCGAGTGAAAGGCAAGGGCAGGACTGATACCCGTTCGTCGAAACTCGAAACTCGCCGGTCTCGAGCAATCGTACACATTTGTGATTTGCACGCATATTACTAGTACTCATCAACCAATCTGAAACGCTCCGACTCAGAGCCGAAGAAAAGTTTCTCGTTACGTGCAATGGCATCGACTGACACCGCACATCTGCAAAGTAGAACAAGTAACGTTATTACTCCACAATCGTTCTGCGAGTAGCGAGTCTTTTCTGAGCCTTCTGATTGGCCGACTGCGCCTCTAACCGAGCCCAAAAGGTGTCTTTGCGGCATGAATCCTGACCTATTCCTATTTTGGCAGCTAAATCCACCCATAAAGCCGCAATTCTGCGTTTCGTGTATGTTGATGCAGCAGCATCTCCGCGAATTTAATCCTCGGGATTCCCTGTGGGCTGGCGTTGCAAATCAGGCTCTCTTCAAGTTCGCAGCTGACAACATGCGCTCCCAGGTGCGTCCTTCATTTGGTACGGCGATCGCCACTGACATACTAACTGCTTCAAGTACCCATGATACACTTGATCAGCCGCCTTCAACTGCTTGTTTGCTTGGCAAATCAGATCACCGGCCGCGACTCACACATTGAAGCATTTGCCAGTGTACATAGGTGCCCGAGATTCGAGAGTCAAGACAGCGTGTTCATCGATGCATCTCCCGGTGTTATGTTTTGACAGTAGGATGCTCCTCGAGGGCGTTCTCGTCGCGTGTCCCAACAACGGTCACTGGCATTCAGACTTTCCTGTCGGTTACCATTAAAAATACTGCATGAGTTGCTTTCTTCATGACTACCCGAGGCCGCGCTCATCATTAAATCGTGTTCCTTCGAATGGCCGCTGCAACCCTCCGGTTGAGACGAAAAACAGCACCTTGGCCCAGGCCTGAAGGGCGACAGGGGATTCACTTTCTCTAGTACACTTGCAAGTGCAGACACGACTTGTGTGAAACCAAAAATTACGACGGACTAGCAGTGGCGTTCGAAGCTGGTATGAATTCGGATGCCAATTAGTTCCGCATTCCAGTGATGCAGGTCTGCTCTGCGATGCCTTTACAGGGGCCATCAACCGATGTGTACTTCGCTAAATGTTTCCTTGCGAGCGGTGAGCTGACTGAGAAGTTCATGGATCGTCCTGGTTCAGTTGAGAACGCGAGGACGAACATGAGGACGAGCGCGCACATACCAGTTTACGGCCGCCTTGGCTGAGTGTCTTTCTGCGGGGCAGCCAAGTACTGAACAGCGCCCCTATCAGGCTCGCCGTCAAAGCGAACCTCTAGACCAGCGTCCATGGCCAACAATATTTACTTCTGCTTCCTGCTCGTTATAAATACAGAAGAAAATAGGGGATAGGAGTGGTGGAAGGATCGGATCTGGCATGTGTCGGTAATCTGGAAAGTTCTCTTTGCTTCTCAGCTTGAGGGTCCCCACCTTGGCTTCGTCGACGCCACGCGTCTCCTGAGGTACGGTCTGACCGCGCTTGATGAGGTCGATATGACAATAAATCGGACGCTGAGGGGACATGTAGCGATTGGCACCTGAGACAGAAACGGAGCGGACATATTGCTGCCATCATGAATGTAACATCCCATTGAGCCCTAAATCCATGATTAGAGAGGGAGCAAGGACGTACGGCGCACTTAAGAGCTCCATGCTCCAGTCGCTTACCCCCACAGCCCCTCACCATGGCTCGGAGAGCGCGAGCGTAGTCGCCAACATCTTCCGGAGACCTGGAATGCAAACAGAAAAACTTTTTATTATTTATTTTCATACAACCCAGGTCTCATCATGTTCGGCTCAGAAACGATCTCCATCAGTCACGACCTGGCTCAGTTGAGGTCAACCTGCGCAACGCGACGACGCCCGTCGAATACCGACTTAGCCGTATCCTGAAAACAAAGATAAGTAATGAGGATCACATAGAACGGGCCCAGACGTGTCACGAACCTGTTCGAGCTGAATCTGGGCAATTCAGACCCGAACGCCCATAACCCCCCTTAGCCAAAGGAGTTGCACTGAACGCATACAACCACCCGCTAGAGCGTATGAAGCCAAAAGACGCGTCGCTCACCGTACAGTTGCGTGATCTAGGTAAAAGTAACGTTTCCCGTCGAACGTGGAGATCAACGTCGAACGCGACAGCAGTGCGTACGGCAAGCTGGACACATTTCGGGTTCAAGGTCGGCGCGTTGGGTGTGGGTGAGTTTTGGGGCGACGGGGGCGAGGCGAGGACGCACTGGGAGTGTGCCGGGGAACGCGGCGTCGTAGGAGGCGGCGAACGCGTTGCATATCTCACCGAGTTGCGATGTCACCGCATCTGCGTGGAACGAGGTCAACGATCTAAGAGTCTTCTTCGGACAGACGCACGCACACCTGAAAACAACTTTCTCCGATACATTGACCTGGGCATGCACTTCGATACCTACGACGATCTCCGGTCCTGGCCATCTCTTGTCATGGCGTGTCGCGCGTTCGCCGTCGGACCACAAAGCATGAGAGATACTTCCCTTTCTGGACGAGCCCCATTCCAAGCGTCCAAGTAGCCCCTCAACGCGGCACGACAATGTCTGTGATTCACCCTCAATATTTTCACTAAAATTGTTCGTCGGCGAGCATACTCACGCTGATATCAGATTGTGATACCTACATAGCTTTTTACTTCCATGGACAACTCACTTTCGCCATCGTCTATACCGAAATATGACCAGGTGGCCTGAACATGGATCGAGTGGACGAACATATGTCCAGACACAGGCATGGATTGTACGGCCTTTATTCCAATAGGGACTCCTTTCCCCCTATTCTTCGTCTTCCAAACGAGATCGTTCAAGCCAACTCGCTCGCGATTCTTATGACCAATTCAATGGTCCATACTTCAGCTTGCCACGTTGGGTCAATGTATCATTCGTTTGCCGTCATTGGCGCGCTGTCGCACTGATGTGCTCAACTCTTTGGAGCGACCTTTTCATCTTGTCACCGCGTTGGACGGAAGAGTTATTGGTAAGGTCAAAGCAGGTGTTGTTGAGGGTAAGGGTGAATATAAGTGCAGAGAAAAGGTCTCGGGCATCGCGCTTCATGAAGCAAGTTACAGAACACGCTGAACGCATTCAAGAGCTCTCCATCGACCTTCCTGTCCATGGCCGCGTTGATCTTTTCATACTGTCATCACGCGCTCCTCGCCTAGCAAGTCTGAGAATTTTCGGGAAGGGTAGTTATCCCGAGTCAGAGTGGCCCAAAACAATTTTCGATGGAGATGCTCCCGTGCTGCGAAACATTGACCTTACACGCTGTCCCATCCCGTGGTATTCGTTCAATGTAACTGGTTTAACAAACCTCAGTCTGTGCAGTCCCTGGTCGGTTTCGCCAAAACACGGTGGACTTCCTAGCCACGCTTCGGCGTATGTCCAATCTCACCCGCCTACATCTTTGCGATGCACTCTCTGGCGTTGCCAACTTTCTCTCCAGTGCCACGTTCAAAACCTTCGAGAAAATTGATTTACCCCATCTCTTTCACCTTCAAATCAGTGCCCCGACTACGACGGTCATTGCGTTACTGCATTGTCTGGGCATCCCATTGAAGACAGAATGTGCCTCCGAGCCTGATTTGTCCCTCACAGATTATGCGATACTCTCTTTGCTTCTTGCACAAAGATTCAACGACGCTCATGCGCTGTCCAGCTCACGCACCCGTTCGCTAGGTATTGCATTTGAGGGGGAATCGGCGACACTCGCTTTCAGTGTATCCGAACACGGTTGCACTATTACTCCTTCGACAAACATGATATGGGATCACGATGTTCCTTTGGAAATTGCCTTCTGTGCTAACGAATCAACGGGAACAAATCACGACTGGAGCAACAGGGATATCTTCATAACTGACATTTGTTGCTCCTTACCGCTTACCTACGTTCGGGATCTTTGGGTTTCGGAACCCCAGTTGTCCTTTGCCTTTTGGAAGAGAATATTAGGATTCCTTCAAAGGATACAGGAGCTCACATTAAATCAAGGCCCCATGCCAGATCTGACTCCACTCCTCTCCGTCAGCAATGGGGAAAACCAGGACAGGGAATGCGTTCCAGCACTGGAGACGCTGCAATTGTCTAGCATTTCTTTCGGGTCTCGGAAACCCCCGCGCCGCAACGTGCCGTGTCAGACGGATGTACAATCCCTTTATGACGCCCTCTCACGGCGCGAGGAGTCCCAGGGTCTACTCGTCATGAATCACTGTGTCGTATCCAAAGAGGGCATCGCTGTAGACTTGGATATGTTCGCGATGTGGGACCATGGTCACTTTTGTGTGCTCGAAGAGCACGCTGAAGTTCGCCACTACGTCCAGTTGGATTCGGAGGCCGAAGACAATCAGGAAAAATCAGATGATCCAGAATCCGTAGCAGACGAATGATCCGCCTACTATCCCTGTGCTCATGATCATTACTATAACATTGGATACGGCGGCATTATCTATCATGATTGGTGTTCATCTGCGCCGTGCTCAAGGGAATCATTGTTGACTAGTCGACTAGCCAGTGTAGCACCCGGGCCGATGCTGGTCACCATATCATCATCGGATACCGCCAGTGGACCCAACACACAAGGCACGACCCCTGCGTGTCTGCGCGTGAAACAAGGTTAATGATAGATTCCCGCCGACGGAGCTGGCACGCACCTAGCTTCGAGTTTCCGCGAGTTCATGTTGATCTGAGCGTGGGTCTCGATGCCTACGTATGACTACCGCTCGGGCGGACCGTTCCCCATGTCACGTTCACTGAATGGACGCTCGACGTTGACGAGGACGGGGAAAGCACGACCCAGTGTTGTTCGGCGCGCCAAATCGTGTCTTTGAAAATGTCGTCGTGCTGACGCTTCACGATGTAATCCCACCTAGAAGGAGGTCTCTGTGACGCCTCACGCAACGTGAAAAGATAAAATGCACCACTTGTCGAAGCCGAGGGGCGATAAATTTTGCGTTGGACGTAGGCCTCGTTGAGTGTCTTGCTCAACTGCGCCTGTTAGCGTCGCATGCGGCCTTGGCGTCGTGGGCGAGTTGAAATATAAGACGTGGACTCTGCAAAACCTAGTCGAGGTGACAGATGCTGGTCGGCGAGGGCCGCACGAGGCAGGGGCTCGGAGATGTGACCGTGATCATGATGCACGTCACATCCTTCATGGCATGAGTCATGACAACGTCCGTTGTATGAAGAATTCTCTAGTCAAAAGTCAGAATTACTTGGAGAACGGAATGGTTCTGCGCAAAGACCTAAGCTGAACCTGGTGGGTAGTCCCAGAAAAATCACCCGTGCCCATTTGCCAAATCCAAGAATCGGTCACGGTGGCATACTACTCTGGTCGGACGAGGACCTGCCCGCAATCATGCTCATCCGGTTCTCCCAAATCCACAGCCAGGTTCTATATCGTTCGTCCTCGTCTTCGTCGTGCATGGTTGGACAAATTTCTCTTGCCTATATGGATTCTGGACGCAATAATAGATACGTGCATGAGCAAGGCCATATGGGTTTGTTTCAGTCCCCGAGGTTAGGCTAGAATCGATTCAGAAGAAACGCCAATGCATGAACGTGCTCGACGACGACGACACCAGACGAAGTATGGGCTTCGCACGGACGCACACTATGGCGGAAGTTGTAATCCAAGCGAAATTCAGGGTGTCGAACCAAGACTCGTGACCTGGTCACGAGTCTATGTCGAACACGGATCCGAAGTTCCGGCGAGTAGTTTTTCCTTTTCAGTGGACGAGCCAGACTGGTTCAAACGTTCAGCGTTCACGGTTCATCCTAGACCTTTGCAATCAAGTTGGTACGTCGACGAGCATGCTCACGCTGATGCCAGACATTGAAACAGAGAGGCCTACATAGCTTCGTACTTCCATGGACAACTTGCAATGGACTCCTTTCCCCCCATTTTTCGTCTTCCGACAGAGATCCTTCAAGCCATATTCATCCAACTTGCTCACAACTACTACCACCGATCCCGTGGTGTTCCACGCTTGAGTTTGCCACGTTGGGTCAATGTGTCATACGTTTGCCGTCATTGGCGAGCTGCCGCACTGATATGTTCGACTCTTTGGGGCCACCTTTTCATCTTGTCACCACGCTGGACCGAAGAGTTGTTGGCAAGATCGAAGGAGGCGTCATTGAAGTTGAAGGTGGATATGGGTGCGGAGAAAAGGTCTCGGGCATCGCGCTTCATGAAGCAAGTTGCGGAGCACGCCGAACGCATTCAAGAGTTCCGCATTGACATTTATGGCCGCCGCGTTGATCTTTCCGTACTGTCATCACGCGCTCCTCGCCTAACAAGTCTGAGAATTTTCGGGACGTATGGTTATCCAGAGTTGGACTGGGCCCTCGACACTTTTTGATGGAGATACTCCCATGCTCGATAGACTCGACCTCATATGTTGTCCCATCCCATGGTATTCGCTCAAGTTGACTGGTTTGACAAGCCTCAATTTGCGCGGAATCCCTGGACAGCTTCGGCAAAACACAGTGGACTTCCTAGCCACGCTTCGGTGTATGCCCCGTCTCACCCACCTAAATATCTGCAATGCGCTTCCAGTGCTTCTAACTTTCTCTCCAGTGCTGCATTCGAAACCTTTCAGAAATTCGGTTTACCACATCTCTCTCGCCTTCGTATCAGCGCCCCGATTTCGATGGTTGTCGCATTGCTGCATTGCCTCTGTATCCCACTGAAGACCATAGTCAGGCTAGCATGCACTTCCGAACCTGCTTTACCCCTCGACGATTATGCGTCTCTGCCATCTCTTCTTGCACACAGATTCAATACATTCGATGCTCAGACACTGTCCAGCCCACTCGTCCGTTCGGTAGGCATTGCATTCGCAGGGGAATTGGTGACATTAGCGTTCAGTGTATCCGAACATGGTTGCAGCATTGCTCCTTCTCCGACATACAAGATATGGGATCATGGTGTCCCTTTGGAAATTGCCATATACTTTGACAAACCAATGACGACAGATCATGATTGGAGCGACAGGGATAGCTTCATCAGCAACATCTGTTACTCCTTACCTCTTACCTGCGTCTGGAGTCTTTGGGTTTCGGGACCCCCGTTATCGTCCACTTTTTGGGAGAGAATATTAGGACACCTTCGAGATCTACGACGCCTCGACTTAACCAAAGGCTACATGCCCGACCTGACTCCATCACTCTCTGGCGGACTTACTGGTCCAGCTTCAGACAGTGATTGTGTTCCAGCATTGCAGACGTTGGAGTTGTACGGCATTTCTTTCGGGACCCTGAAACCCACGGGTCGCAATCTGCCATGTCTTACCGATGTACAATCCCTTTATGATGCCCTCTCACGACGCAAGTGGTCCCAAGGTACACTCCTCATGGATTTTTGTATCGTGGCCAAGGATCACGTCTCCCTGAGTATGGCTGGGATATGGGGGGATGGTCACTTTCGTGTGGCCAAGGAGTATGCTCTGCCCTTGCGTGCCAAGTCAGATTCGAAGGACTCGGAGGACTTGGGGGATTCGGAATCAGGGGACCCAGATGCGGACGGACCCGACGAATTGGAAGACTTGGACGAATTAAAGGACCCATATGACCCAAAGGAATAAGAGAACTCAGAGGAATCAGAGGGCTGAGAATCTGCCTCTGATTTCTAACAGCGAATTGACCTGTTTACTATCCGCGTAGGCCCCGTCGGGTGTATGTTTTTCATTAGCGACATCCACCAATGTCTGTAGGTTCATCTGAATTTCATCACTAGCGCCTGTTACATAACAAGGCTATTATGTCTGTTTGGACGCACTGGTCGTACCTAGCACGCCATCGTGACAACTTGTTCATCCGCGCCGTGCTCCAGGGTGCTGTACCTTCAATAGTTTTCGACGAGACGCACTACGGCCTTCCATTCATCCTCCCCTTCACGACGATCGATCACCTTGGCGAGCATCTAGAACCGGCCGAGGTCAGCGTTCCGACGGGCGACACGACGACACGAGCAAGACGGCCTCACCTCGTTGACGTTGATGAAGTTGTCCACGAGCTCCCGGCCGAGCACGTCCTTGACGGCCTCGTCGGCAGCCAAGCGCTGCCTCGCCTCGACGACGTTCAAAGGCAACCGCTTGACGATGCCCAACGCCGCCCGCTCCTCGTCCGACAAGAGCGCCGCCGGCTTCGGCGCCTCGTTGTTCTCGACCGTGAGCGCGTACTGGTCCCTGACGCCGATGACGCCGCAAGCGAGGACGCCCGCGACGGCGACGTACGGGCACGACGTGCCGTCCACGGGCCGCACCTCGAAGTTGCGCGAGGCGGGCGAGGTGGCTTTGGTCAGGCGGACGGGGGCCTCGCGGTTGTCGATCCCCCAGGAGAGGTAGGTTCCCCCGGACCACACCCCGTCTGCCATGCGGGCGTAGGACGCCGAGAGGGGGAGGGTGAGGGCGATGATGGAGGGGAGGTGGTTCATGAGGCCTGCGAGGAAGGCGGACTCGACGGGCGTGAGGAGCTCGGAGGAGGGGCCCGGCGAGGTGGGGCCGCGCACTGAGACGTGCATGTGGGCGCCGCTCCCGCCTGTGGGGTCGGTTCGTGGTTAGAAGAGGCGGACAGGGACGAGGCGGGCGATGACTGACAGCTGTTCATGTCCAGACGTGGAGCGAAAGTGGCTCTCAGACCGTGTTTGTGGGCGATGTTGTAGATGGTCTCGCGCGTGTGGACGAGCGCGTCCGCGGCTTCGAGGGGGGGCATGGGTCCGGTGACGACTTCGTACTAGGAGGGCGAACGTGAGCGCACATCGGGGACGGATCGGGGGGACGAACCTGTCCCGGTGCACCCTCTGAATGATACATCTGCAGCTCGATGCCATCGGCTTCGATCGCGTCGGCGATCTCTTCGAGTACGCGGGCTTCGACGCTGCCGGTGCGGAATGCGTCGGAGGTGGTGAACTGACTGTCGTTCACGGGCACGAGCGGGTTGATAGACTTGAGGAGGGTGAATTCGGTCTCAACGCCGACCAAGAACTGGATCCCGAGGTCTTGTGCTGCGGACCTGGCGTCGTGTCGTCAGCACGCGCACGCGAGACTCGTTGTTGTGTACTCACCGTACGATGCGCGACAGGGTCGAGCGGGGACAGCAAGGCACCTCAATGGACGGTCCGTTGGGACGCGGAACAGCGATCTGCTCTTGGAAGAACCCGTAGAAGACGGCGTGGCCCGGAGCGTAGGAGCAGACGCGGAACGAAGACGTGTCGACAACGTAGATGTACTCTCCGACGCCGCTGAAGCCTGGGGCGGGCTGGAGGACGACTATGCCGAGGACCGCCTTGGCGACGGTGACGCCGGGTCGCTCCGATTGGAGAAGCTTGCGGAAGTAAGAGACGGGCAGGATGCGACAACGGATCTGGTTGTTGAGGTCCACCCATTGAATGCGAACGAATCGAATGCCGCGGGCTGCGAAGACGGGCGCAAAGTCTTGGTACGACTTGCGTGAAGGGAAGGGCTGATCGGTCGTGGAAGCCATTCTGCGGGAGTGATGGGACGAGGGAACGACGATGGGTTCAAGTACTGGTGGGCCACGTTGTGATCTGGCATCGCGAACGGAATGTCATCAAGACACCGTTTCAGATTATTTGCATGACACGGCTGCTTGACGTTGCGCGTACGGTGATAGTGGGGTCGACGCCAGAATCGACCCGGTCGTACTGCGGCGGCGCATCAGAAATACACTGATGTTGTAGTAATACATTCAAAATTTGCTGTACATGCTGCGCTCTTGACGTACGCCTACTTCCTGCCCGCTTTCTTGGCAGCCGTCCTCGCCTTGGTGATCTGCTTCTTCCAGCCGAAGCACAGGTTGCACTCTGACACGTGTGTTCAGCGAGGGACCTTCGGAGGACGTGGCGCTCACCCGCGGAGCCGTGTTTCTTGCACTGATACACGCCGTCCTTGTTGGTCGTCACCGCGGGCGGCTCGATGGGTTCCCGATCGATGGGGTCGAACTGTCGGCCAACGTGAGCAAGCACGATGGGGCGCGTCGAGGAACGAGACGGACCCCGTAGAACGAGTCGTTTTCCTCCCTTCCGTCGTATCCACACTCGGTGCACTGGAATCGTCATCAGCTGCGGATAGACGCCGAGGTGACGAGGGGTCGACACATACGACTTCCTTCAAGTGTTTGCAGAAGATGGCGTCGTTGATCTCGATCTGGGCTTCGACCATGGCGATGGAGGTGTGGGGGAGGAAGCGGTGGGAACACTCGAGGTCTAAATACAGTCGTCGACTCAGGGCAAGCTCACACATCATCGATGCATCAATGATCATGGGGCCCTGCATCGCGACGCTCCTTGCAGTCGATTCCGAGTGCGACTCGACGCATTTTACCTTTCTCGACGGCGCGCGCCTCACTCGATCACAGAGGCGAGTCTCATTGTCAAGCGGTCACGTGACGATTAGACGCGTCTCACGTGGGAAAACAACGCTCTTCCATTCACGACGCGAACAAGCAAGATGGCAGACAGACTTCCTCCAGAACTCTGGTCATACATATTCGACCTCGCCGCGGACGAAGACACCATCTTTTACCCCGGCCTGCAGACCAGCATGGCCCCGTCCACATGGTCCAAGTCTCCCTGGGGCGGGTGGTCCGTCCGTACTCCACAAGACACCATCAGCATCATCCAGCGACGGAGCTACGCCACCAAAAAGGTCCTGCGTCAATCCAAATTTTGACGCGCGATGCTCACGTCGTCTTTCACAGTCGATCATAGCAGCCTGCAAAATGTGGCGCAGATTAGGGGCCGAGTTCCTCGTCCGCTGTCTCTTCTTCGACGACCCGACCAAGTTGCGCCATCTCTGCCAGATCTTGGATCGCGACCCTTCCCTCGGGTGGTGGGCAAGGCGTCTCCACATCACCCACTTTCTCAACGGACGCGGCCCGAAGATGGACGACTTCGAGAAACCTCTCATCAGCATTCTCCAGCGGTGTCCTAACATTGAAATATTCATCGTCGATTGGCCCATGTCACGCGCGTTCGGTCCCATCGCTGACACCCTCAGCACGTCATGTCGTAACCTGCGCACCGCTCATTGGCACGTACCATCAGAGCTCCTTTCCAAAGTCATCTGGGCGTTAGATACCCTTCCCAATCTCGTCGCCGTTCACCTCGAGTTCGCATCCACGATCAAGGAACCAGATTCCATCACGCTGGGGTCTGCGCAGGACGTCAAACTGAAGCTGCCGAACCTCCAGCAGCTTTTTCTCAAAGGGTTCTGCCAAGAATTTCTGGAGCAGGCCACCGGGTGGACCCTTCCACTGCTGCGCAGTTTCTCTTTCCACTTTGGCACATATACCATCGACGTTCCAGATATCATCGCTTTCCTCGCGCAACACGGTACGACCCTCCTCTTCCTAGACTTGAACTGCATACCCACACTCGACGTCCGCGCTATCCTCGACCTTTGTCCGTTCCTGACCACCTTCTGCTTCAACCTCGATTGGAAGATTCCCCCGGTTCAAAATTCCGACAACCCAGAAGACGAAGCCATGCTACCCATCACTCTCACGAACCGTCCCCACGATCACATCCAGCACATAGGGCTTCACGGACTCTTGCACGCTTTCGGGGTGGGCTATGCTGCCGCGTACGCCGATACCGACCCCGTGCGGACGATGATGGTCCAGCGCACCAACGATCGCAACTTTCACGCCCTGAACAGGACCTCGTTTCCGAAGCTGGAGCGCGTGAGGGTCTTGAGTCCGAGGGTGTTGCAAGACCTGAACGACAATGACGGGCCTGCGGACGCATGCTTCGAGCGGTGGGAACGATGGTGGGACACGTGCTCCAAGATGCGCGTGCGGCTCGAGGACTGCTCGGCCGGGGTGCTGGGCAACCTGCCCCAAGACCCGGACTCGGACTCGGAGTACGACAGCGAAGAGGACGGGTACGCGACGGACGAGGAGGAGCGCGAGTGGAAGGGGAGCGTCAGTTTGGCGGAGCTGAGGGAGCTGTTGGCAGAGTGTAGGAGGATGTCGGAGGAGGGGGAACGGGAAGCGCCCTTTCAGTTTTTCATCTCGCCGCCGACCATGTAACGCTCTGCTCTCCAATGATCAGCCGCGTTTTTTTCTCTCTGGCGAGCAGCTCCGTCATCAGGCACGGCGCGGGGGAACGAACTCGGGATCATCTCTGGCTGGGTGTTTGAACCCATTCCAAGAAGAACGTCCGAATGACTCATTGGGCGCCATGAGGCCTGATTTTGATCGCAAGTATCGCGGCCTTGAAATCAAACACCACGCAAGGTAGATGCCGTAATTTACTGAGTCGAGGGGCTTACATAAAAACCGCGTCCGCGCTACATACCTCGACAGTTCGGGCCTCGATCTCAGCGATCATGTCCTGCAGTAACGCTGACGGAGGAAAACAAATTTACGATGAAGGCTGCGAGTCAACCGGGAGTGATCTGCCCCCGCATGAGTCCGAACCGGCGACGTTGCCTCTTGGTGGACTCAAAGTACGTTTCGAGAGCCGGTCGATCGTTTGCCAACTCAAGGATCCTGCAGGATGACGATGACTCAAAAGATAGACCGGAGAAGGAGATAATTACTCGACCATGGGGTCAGGAAGACTCGTCAGACGGAAACGAGGCATCGTATATCACGAGTGCGGAGTTCGTCGCATCAGCGAGGTTCGCAAGCACGGCTGACGACGACGCAGATATCCGTGCCACAGTCGCTCTCGGCCTCGAACGCGTTTCTGCGGGTATTTACGCTGCAGTACGACACGGGGGCCGTGAATGGAGGACGGTGAGCGAGCGGCCGTCCACTAACCACGACGACGTCGTATGGGGCACGCTCATCCCCATGTGAGCCCGTTTCTCCTGCCAAGAAATATGATAGTCTTGACGTGCGCTGCAGACCGTCGGAGGCGTCGGCCACCATCGATCTCGAGGTCTATGCATCATTCGAGCAAGGCATGCCGGGGGCTGGGAAACAGCTACGAAGAATGACGGCCACTGTCGAGCGATTATTGGGCTGCGGTTCTGGAGAAGTCGGTGGGTGGCTAGTGCCGCGTATCGCACGCGCAGGTAAAGATGCTCACGCCGTGATAGTGTTTTCTTTCTCTCCAGAGGATGGGGGCATCTGCGTGTTCGTCCATTTCGGTGACCGTCGAGCGGCGGAGGTCTCGCGAGCGCGGTTCGTCGTCGCCGAGGGTGCTGTCCCCTTGTCGAATAAGTGAACGATCGCGCCCGCGAATTCCTGGTAGTTGGCGTTCACAGTTGCCCGTGGAACGTGTGGGCGAGCCGGAGGACCCAACGAACGGAACTCAAAGTGATCTCTCGCGGGACCCGAAGCATGGCAAGGGACACAATCCGGAACACTCTGTCGCGCAGTTTTATCAGGCGCTTGGTCTTTGTCCGTTCGATGGTGCTGTCGTTCAGGAAAACGGGGCCGAAGGATTGTTGCCCGAGGTGGACGGTGTACAGTGGGATGACCCCTCTTCTGTAGTGCAGGATTCAACGGCGCGCACGACGATCCTGGATCTGACTCGCAGGTTGTTCCAACGCTTCGAATGGTTCGGTGATCTGGGAGACCTCCAGCAGGCGATTGCAGTCGTGAGGACATTGGGCAGATCTACCTCGATTTTGGACGAGCATTATCTCGGTGGGCAATGTCTTCTCGGTGGTGCACTGCTGCATCGATTTAACCGCCTTGGACAACTTGGTGACCTCGAGGAGGCAATTTTAACCCTGAGGAATGCAGCTCATCTCACACCTCATGACCACCTCGACAAACCTTGTCGTCTGAACAACCTCGGGGCCTCTCTCAGCGCTCGTTTCAAGCGCCTCGGAGAGATTGGTGACCTCGAGGAGGCGATTTCGACTCAGAGAGATGCTGTCCACCTCGCTCGTGGCTGCCCTCACATTCTCCATCTTCGCAACTTCAGCAACTTTCTCAGGACTCGTTTCCAGCGCCTGAAGAAGCTGGATGACCTCGAGGAGCTGATTTCCAACCATCGAGATGTTGTTCAGCTCACTCCAAATGGCAACACTGACAAACCTACCTGCCTCAACGACCTCGGCAAATCCCTGTGGACCCGTTTTCTGCGCCTCGGAGAGCTTCGTGACCTGGAGGAAGCGATTTCGTACCAGAGAGATGCTGTCCAGCTTGCCCCTGGTGACCACCCTCACAAACTCACGTGTCTTTACGACCTTGGTACCTCCCTGTCGACTCATTTTCGTCGCTTTGGAGGGCTCGGTTACCTCGAGGAGGCAATTTCGAGCTGGAGAGATGCTGTCCAGCTCATCCCTGATGGAGACCCTCGCAAAGCCACATATCTAAATGACCTCGGGAACCTCCTATGGAGTCGTTTCATTGATCTCGGAGAGCAGTGTGACCTTGAGGAAGCAATTTTGAACCAGAGGGATGCTGTCCGGCTGACCGATGACGACCACCGCGACAGGGTTGCCCGTCTCAGCGACCTCGGGACCTCTCTATGGACTCGTTTCAAACGTCTGAGAGAGCTTGGCGACCTCGATGCGGCGATTTTGAATCAGAGAGATGTTGTCCGCCTCACGCCTCAAGGTCATCCTGCCAAGCATTATTTTCTCTACTGTCTCGGGGGCTCACTCAGCGTTCGTTTCAATTGCCTCGGAGCGTTCGGTGACCTCGAGGAGGCTATCACCACCCTGAGAGACGCTGTCCGGCTTACACCGCATGACCACCGCGACAGGCCTTGCCGTCTGAATGATTTCGCGGACACACTGTGGATTCGTTTCAAACACCTCAGAGAGCTTGGCGACCTCGAGGAAGTGATTTCGACGCAGAGAGATGTTGTCCAACTCACACCTCGTGACCACCATGCCAAGCATAATGTGCTCCACAACCTTGGGGGTTCTCTTTTCGCTCGTTTCAAGCACCTCGGAGAGCTCAGCGACCTCGAAGAGGCAATTATGAACCAGAGAGACGCTGTCCAGCTTACACCCCGTGACGATCCTGACAATCCTTGTCGTCTGAACAACCTCGGGAACTCCCTGTGGACTCGTTTCGAACACTGCGGAGAACTTGGTGACCTAGAAGAGGCAATTTCGATCCAGAGGAATGCTGTGCAGCTCACGCCTGACAGCAGTTCTCACAAAGCAGGTCATCTTATCAGCCTCGGGAACTTCCTGTTGACTCGTTTCGAACACTGCGGAGAGATTAGTGACCTAGAAGAGGCAATTTCGAGCCAGAGGAATGCTGTCCAGCTCATCCCTGACCATTCTTGCAGACCCACATATCTCAGCAGTCTTGGGACTTCCCTGTGGTGTCGTTTCGAGTGCCTTGGCGAGCTTCGTGACCTCGAGGAGGCGATTCCCATCCTAAGATATGCTGCCCAGCATATGCCAAATGGCCACTACGACAAGCCAATCTGTCTTAACAACCTCGGGGGTTCTCTGTGGAGCCGTTTCGAACATCTTGGAGAGCTTCGTGACATGGAGGAGGCGATTTCGTGCCATAGAGATGCTGTCCAGCTCACCCCTGACAGTAACCCAATCAAGCACGGTTGGCTTAGCAATCTCGGAGGGTCCCTCAGTGCTCGTTTCGAGCACCTCGGAGAACTCAGTGACCTGGAGGAGGCGATCTCCACCCTGAGAGATGCTGTCCAACTCACACCTGAAGGGCATCCCGACAAACCTTGCCGTCTCAACAACCTCGGAAGCACCCTTTGGACTCGTTTTGAACACCTCGAAGAGCTCAGTGACCTTGAGGAGGCTATTTCGAACCAGAGAGATGCTGTCCGCCTCACCCTTGATGGCCGCCCCGACAAACATAATCATCTCAACAGCCTTGGGAACTTCCTGTCGACTTACTTCGACTGTGTCGGAGGGCTTAGTGTCC
The DNA here is from genome assembly GCA_038089955.1 of Strobilomyces dryophilus. Taxonomy (NCBI): domain Eukaryota; kingdom Fungi; phylum Basidiomycota; class Agaricomycetes; order Boletales; family Boletaceae; genus Strobilomyces; species Strobilomyces dryophilus. Next base: position 4,319 of record JBBPLT010000365.1, on the reverse strand, counting down.
TGGAAGAATCAATTTCGACCCTGAGGGATGCCATCCAGCTCACACCTTGTGGCCACCCTCAAAAGCCGAGTCTTCTCTGCAACCTGGGGGAATCTCTTACCACTCGTTTTAGACAGCTTGGAGATCTTGGAGATCTCGAGGAGGCAATTCTAACCCGAAGGGATGCCGTCCATCTCACACCTCGTGGCCACTGCCTAAAACCCAACCTTCTCAACAGCCTCGGGAACTCCTTCAGAATTCGTTTCGAGCACCTCGGAGAGCTTCGTGACCTGGAGGACGCACTTTCTATATATGCTCATGCTGCCTCCGCCCCCTCTGGATCCGTTGACGTCCGATTTCGCGCGTCGCAGAATTGGATTTCATGTGCTCGCCGTATACGCCATCCATCGCTCCTCCGTGCATATGCTATTGCTATTGACCTTCTTCCCCGACTTGCATGGGCTGGCCTCTCTCTAACCCACCGTTATTATCACCTCTCACGAGGCGCTGATGTCGTGCGAGAGGCAGCAGCAGCAGCATTAGACGCTAATCACCCTGAAATCGCGATGGAGTGGCTGGGGCGAGGGCGCTCGATTGTATGGGGCGAGATGTATCAGCTTCGCAGCTCTTACGAGGAGTTGTCGACCGCCTTCCCGGACCATGCTCGTCGACTCCAAGAGCTGTTTGCCGAATTAGATCGTGCTACCATCACCCGTGAAAAGTCCTTGTCCGCCGAATTTGAGCAAGGCATGAGCAGTACAACAGGACGTCGACCCGACACTACGTTGCGGAAGGAAGCCGATAGACATCGTTTGCTTGCAATCGAGCGGGATGCGCTGCTACAGGAGATACGGAAGTTGCCGGGTTTCGAGGGATTCCTCCGTCAAAAAACGTTATCTCAGTTCCGCGCTTCGGCGCACGCCGGTCCGGTCGTTATTCTGAACGCTGCGGAAAGTCGCTGCGATGCTTTGATCGTCCTTGCAAATGTGGACCACGTGATCCATGTTCCCCTCACTAATTTCACTTTGAAACGATCCGCTAATCTTCGACACACGCTGAAGAGTTTCGTTCGTTCTGAGAGGGAGGGGAAAAGTGTCAAATTGGAGGGCGTCAGCTGGGAATCCTGCTTATCTCCTTTGTGGCAATGTGTCGTGAAACCGGTTTTGGACGCATTGGCTTTTTCGGTACGATCCGTGCGATGTCTCTCGAATTTGCTGTTCATTCGTTCTTTCTACGATCAGGTGCCTGGAGACTTGTCGCGCATCTTTTGGTGTCCAACTGGTCCATTCGCGTTTCTTCCTATCCACGCTGCCGGGTTCTACGACAGCGCCTATTCGCAACTTGGCCACAAAGTCTTCGATTTCGTCATCTCATCATACGTTCCTAGCCTGGCCACACTGTCGCCCTCATTTCATCCATCTACTTCCAGCGTCGGTCCGAGCGACAAACTGCGGCTCCTCGCCGTCCGCCAGCCACCCTCAGACGGCCAAACCCATCTACCAGGCGTGGTGACAGAATTGGAACACATCAAGGACGTCGTTCAGAACTCGCCTTCAGCATGCACCACCGTGATCGAGTCCTCGACCGGATCGGTCGAAGAGGTCCTCGCCTTGATGAAGGACGCGGACTGGACCCACTTTGCGTGCCACGGCGTCCAAGACGGGGTAGACAGCGGACTGTGTCTCGCGGACCGACGGCGCCTCAAGGTCCGCGACGTGATCGCGCTGTCGCGCCCTTCCCGCGGCGGACTCGCGTTTCTGTCAGCGTGTCAGACGGCCAAGGGAGAGGAACGGCTGTCGGACGAGGCGGTGCACGTCGCCGCGGGGATGCTGTTGGCTGGGTATGGAGGTGTCGTCGGCACGATGTGGTCGATCAGCGACAGCATCGCGCCCGTCGTGGCGAGGGCGGTGTACGAACGCCTCTTTCGGGGCGGGTCGAGGCCGAATCATCGGGAGGCGGCGCGAGCGCTGCACGATGCGATCGCGCGCGTGCGAGAGGACGACGCGGTGTCGTTTGGGGACTGGGTTCCGTTCATTCACGTTGGACTTTGAACGCCGTCGGCCCGCGGACTTTTTTTTCTTTCTTTTTTTTTTCTTGGCTTCGAACGAGTACAGTACGCGACGTGTAGGCAGTGGAGCTAGTGCATACTGGGAAGAGTGTATCTATAGAATGCGACCACTTTGCTGGCTTGTTGGACGTCCCGACGTTTCGAACGACGACGCGTGAGAGAGTGAAGGACATCACACCGATTACATAAGTATGGGACCAAGATCGCGACGCTCCTGGGACCACGGGAACACGAAAACCTCCTCGCCGCTGCCAAGTTTTCGCCCGACGGTCGTCTCGTCGCGGCCACGAGTCTGTTCGCGTATACGGCCAGGATGGCCACTGTCTCTTCGACATCCCGGTCGAGGTCGGCTCATTTCGAAACAATTCCCTCGCCTGGTCGACGGATGGACTCAACCAGCTCTTCAGGACACTCAGGATGCCACGCATCAGCAGATCGGCTCCTACATTCACCTCGACCATGATGTCGACTCTCGTACTATACTACGACCTCGCAGCCGGCGGGGAGAAGGCGGTTTCCCTCCGCAACTTGGCCGATATACTTCCTTTGTCGTACTTTGGTCGACGCGAGCGATCTTCTCTTCTCTGGTTCGTCTTGCAACCACTTTCCCCCTAGGAACGCGACGTGGCGAAACCCGAATCTTCCGAAACCGAGGATGGGACAAGGGACGATTGGTCCATGCATGCGCAGGAGAAGGCAGGTACGTTCGGCGTTCGTGCTTCAGAGCATTCGCTTCTACCAGCCTGGCATCCCCAGAAAAACGCATCGAACGACTACGTCGCGAACTCGCCGACGCTCGGCGCGCCGCAGGGGAGAAAAACCGATTGCTATCGCGAGCGAGTGCGTTTCTTCGTCCCAGCCCTTCATGCTCCGTGGATGTCCATGTCTGTCGGGTGACGAAAACACGCAGCTCAAGCGAGCCGACGAGAAACTTCACGATGGCTTGGCCTCTTTCGCCTGTCAGATCTTGGGAATGCGGGAAAAGCACGAGAAGGAAATCGAGGCACTGCAATCGAAATTCGAGCAGTGGCGGAGTTCTGCCCGACAGAAGTAGAGAAGCTTGTATGTTTCTTTTCTGCATCATACACGCTACATTCGTGTTACGCGTGGACGTCTTTCGGGCTGAATATGACGTACTATCGAAGAGCAGATGCATCAGGAAGTTATCCTGTCACTCAAGCGTGCTTTACGTGCTTGAGTCACCCCTGCCGAGCCGCTATTGTATGAAGCACAAACGCATATGAATTACTTGGATGTAGTCTACATATAGCAACCAAATAGTGCATTAAGGTGATGTTCGTCAAACCCGTACCCGTGACCGTTCCTGCAAGTGCCAGCCTGGGCGCTAGACTACGGCGGAGCGTGAGCAAACGGGACAGGGGCGGTGGACACCGGTTTGGTAGGAGAAGGCTTGAGAGGTGGTGAGGGGTGGACGACAGTGGAACATGATGATTCGGTGCGAGGAGACGCGAAGGGAGGCGGTGGATGACGGTTATGCACGAGGGAACGCGGGCGCGTTGGACACCTGCGGGGCGCGAGCAGGCACGAGGAGAAGCGGTGGACAACAGTTTGGCATGCTGAGAGAGCGCGGGCACGAACGTGATGGGGCGTTGGACGACGGTGGGGCACGAGCAGACGTGAGAAGGGGGCGACGGATGCTAGTGGTGCATGAGGGAGCGCGGGCGGAGGACGAGGAAAGGGGCGAGAGCGAGGTGAGGTGAGGACGGGTCACCATCATAACATCGGCGTCACTGTTGTCGCTGCGAGGCGAGGGAGACGGTGAGGGCCAGATGGCGAGCGCATGTCACTGCTGTTGCATCGTCATTGCGAGGGGATGGAGAGTGCGAAGACCATCCTCGCATCGTCGTTATCGTTGAGATGAAGGTGAGGGAGCGGCGAGGGCAACGGCGGCGGTGAGGACGAGGGATTTGGCGAATGGGGTTGGCGGCATCAGGTGTGAGCGGCCGGTGGTCGCCGTCAGTTGGGATCGTCCGTGACCGTGACGTCCGTGCTCATTGCTTTTACTTTGTTTTTGGCATCGCCCTGGCAGCGAGCAGTCGTCTACAGACCGTCAAGGCCCGTGGTCTATTCTATGCATCCTGAAACAGTTGCGATCGATGGTCATCGTCGAGTAGTCATGGGCGCTCCAGAGTCTTGCATGCCATCGGGTGAATCACACGACTAATATATACCCCTTATATACCCCTTATATACTCTCTAAGAAGTGTATTTTGTATAAGAGCTTATAAACCCTTATAAAGGTAGGTCTCTT
>JBBPLT010000364.1:0-28411 GCA_038089955.1 Strobilomyces dryophilus | reverse complement strand
AACCAGCACTTGATCTCCGGCGCATCTGGAGAAAAGAATGAGAATCAAGGGGAAAGAGCTTGGATCGACCGGGGTACATACCTATTATGAGGTGGATGTCGTCCTCTGGTGGCGTTTCCGGGAATACCTCTGCTAACTCCTCATCCATCTCCACGAGTTCAGCGTCCTCTGAGAGAGTGAATTTGCCAAGGTTCTCTTCATATGGTTCGGTTAGGGGACGCTTTGGCTTGTAGAGCCTAAGAGTATCGGCATCCACGTCACGAAAAGCTGCTGATTTTTTCTCCTTGATGGCTTTTGCAAGGTCGAAGACAGCCTCCACCCTTGAAATCTTGACTGAGAAGATTGCTATTTTTTCCCCACGCATCCAACAGTTGAGCTTTATCATATCTGTATCCATGTTGCGGCACGGGACGATTGGACAGAAGGACCCGTGGCAAAGCGTTACCGTTACAGTCACGTGCTTCACATGCTCGATCCACACCAATGATCTACATTTATGTAAATATTCATGGCGACGTTTTGCAAAGCAAAGCTCGATGCCCTCTCCTACGCCGTATTCTGACCAACTTACTCCCGCACCATTTGAGTGCGTCTCGACGCACCGACGTCGACAGCGTCCGACGCCGTCGACTCCGACGTCTGTGAAGTTCAAGGTACGGGTCACCGAGCGCATTCAGGTTTACAACTGCACATGAGGTACCTGAAAGTACGTGGTGCTCATGATCAGGCGTTCAAACGCTCAAGACGCTTCGGGAACCGCATGGCTCTGCTCACGCGATTCACGTGGTTGCGTCATTGATGTGCCAGCCATGTGCTTTGTCCCATCATTTTCGTGTTGAGTCTTGATGTGATATACTGATCTGGATCGCCAGCAATCTGGTGTCACGGTCACAATTCCTGAGATCCGCGAGGCGACGATATGTGCAATTGTTCTTCTCTCACAATGAGTATACTGTTCTAGCCTCGCCCGCATTCTCGACGACATATGCATGCGCAGCTCATCGATTACATTCTGAACCGATCTCGATGGCGTTTTCGACGATTTGTGAAACTTCAACATTGAAGACGTGGCCTCGACTATGAATCTTCTGGGACCACGCTCCGAAATTTTTGATGAAGCGCTTGAACGTTCACGGTATACTCTCTCTCTACCTTTAACAAAGCGTTGTCATATTACTCTTCTCACCACTAAGTAGATCGCACCGGTTACAAAAGGTGCATTGGCTACCCCCAAAGTTTCGACGCGGCGCGGTTGCGGCTTTGCAACAGAAAGCGAGCGACGCAATTCGAAGAACAATTGCAAAACACGGGGTCTGCTGCGGCTGGGCCGCGCCGGGCGTGTCTCCAAATCTAACACCCGAGTCGCATCGCCTGCGCTGAGCGCGGCGCGGGTGCGTCGGAAACCGTTGCGGAGCCAGCATCGAATATACTCTGGAGGTATTTGTAGAACTTGACCCCGCTCATTCGGTGTGTTCCCATAGCATCTCGCCCATTGCCGTGATTGGAACACGCTGGTAAGATCATTTCAGGTTGTCCTTACATCCTGCTTTAATTAATGTTGTTCCGCTGACGCGCAATAGTATTCATTCGTTCACGAGGCCTCTCACGCAGGCTGAATGGAATGTCTTTCGAAGCTACGTGCGTCGCATCCAATCTGTGCGGTTCTGCTATCGCTCGATCGACTGGGACTCGTTTCGACCTTCCTAAGCATTCTTCTCACTGCCCACTTTTTGTCAACATTCAGACCCTACATTGCAAGTGTGGGAATGAAAGCATGCCTTTGCTGCGTTCACCTTTCCCGTCCATTGCTGATCTCGACATCACAATTGACAATGAACATGTGGCGCCGATTGCCCTCGGATTATCACAGAACTTCGTTCCCGCGGCTTCTATCGTAATATCACGCAGCCGCTAAAAACCAATCCTTGGTATATGTTCTTAAAAGAACTACCGTTCCGTAGTCTTGTCTGGCGCCGCCTTGGGCATGGATGCTCTTGGACATCTTTCGCGCCTTCCCACATTGATCGCTCTCGAGTTCATGCTGGATATTACGCTGCCTGCATCCGGTTCTTCCAAAGCTTGCAGGTCTTGCAGTTACGTTCGAACTTCTTGCGCAATTTCTCCCCCAGACTGGACCGCCTGTCCTCAAGAAATTTTTGATGCAATCCTTGTGCACCACCCTCGCAGGCAGGAGCTCGTATCCTTGTTCACTGCTTTGCGTACGAGAGCCAGTCGCCCCACCATTGAAGGCCTCTAGTTTGAAAGACGAAGAGAGTATTCCAGAAACGCTCGTGCTGGATTTGGAAGTCTTGCAGCGATGCATGGCATCCAGCCATCTTCGTCGTCTCAAGCTTGATATCAAGTGCCGCGTTGCTCTGACGAGCAGCGCACTGCTCATGTTGGCATCCGAGTGGCCCAAGCTGGAGGAACTCGCGATAGACGAGACTTGGGGATGGAACGCCGCTGCAGGAATAACCCAACGTGGCCTCGTACGACCTTTGCAAGCAGGTCGGTTGCTTAAGCGGCTCGCCCTCCGTTTCGACACCTGAGGTTACAGAGAAGTTGCGACCCTGACAAGTCGTACGTTGAAGAACCTGAAACTCGAGCTGGACGAGGTCTATGTGCTCAACTCCGCTCTTGAAGAACAATTTGTACCAGCCATCACTGCGTTCTTCCGCAAACTCGCGAGAAGCAGCTCCAACCTTGATCTCTTGGTTTGTCCCGACCAAACTTATAGAGGCTCGATGGATGAATACAATATGACTTGGAGCGACACATTTTTCCATCTGGAAGAAATGCCATGTCGACCTGGCGCTACGTAGCCGAGGTCGCATATTTTGTTATGGTCTACATGTAACGTAGCATATCGTCTATGTAATTTCTACCATGTGGGGGGCTATATACAGTTTCCGTGCCTTTATTCGACTCATGCGCTGAGAATGGCGCATGCACACGAGGGATGGAGAATCTACACGACCAGATGGATAATATGGCACTAGCGCCTATAGTCCCCTCTCCTGTCCCTCGTCCTTCTTGTCTGCACCGTCCGTTGTGTCGACGGCTTCATGCCCAAATTCATCCGTAGCATCTCAGACGAGGTCCCGAGGGATCGGTGGAGGAAGGAGACGGACGAGCAGACCTGCCCATATAGCGACGGCGAATGATCGGGCTCCGAACGACGCAGTGGGAGTAAAAGCCGAGCAATTGCACCCCAAGGGACGCGGTAGGGGCGCAAAACAAAATGTGCTCTTGAAAAGACATTGTGGGGAGCAGCAGCGAGCCAGAACGACACACTGGGGCGACGGACGAGCGGTTGCGCGCAAAAGGGGCGCGGTGGGGGCGCGAGGTGAGTAATAGTGCACAAGACATAGAGGGTGATAATAGGCAAACAGTCAGACTGCAGAGCGCGGAAAACAAGGTAAAGTCAATGCGGGGTGATCCAATCGGCGGCGTGTATTCGCGGTTCAGTCGACTACATAGCTGCGTCAGAAACGCCAAGGAGATGCACAGGACGTACGGTCAAGGACGACAAAGTCGCACTCGCTGTTCCTCTCTACGCTTTCGGCCGTAAATTTGGCATCCATGACCTCGACTTGACCTTGTCACAAATCCGCGAACGGCCTCGCTCGAGTTCCTGAGGAGCGATCGCCACGACGACGCTCGACCTATCGACTATCCAATAAGCTCGTTCCAAATGCGGGGAGGTTGCTGTTGTGTGAAGTCGAGAGCGAAAGCATCGGAATCGTTATCGGGTCAAAGGAGACGCGCGCCCGCCTCCCGGCAGCCCTGTCAGTTCCGCTCGCGTTCAGCTTGTGCGCGATCGGATTTGAGTCGACCTGATTACCCTCGTGGATCGTGGAGGTATGGGGGGTTCCCCTTCACCTATGAAGTACGTCGTCATCTGCCCACTCGGTGCTGTTCTCGTCACGCCCTCTGTGCAGCAACGATCAGACCAACGTTCGCTAGGGTGCCATTTACCACCTCTGTGTTGTCGTGCGCGGACGAGCGCGCTCAACGCGACACCGACAATGTTCTATCGGGCATCGTCGCCGTCTGCGTCCCGTCGAAGATAGCCACTAAGGCGAGTCTGACAACTTGAAGCAGCAGCGACGATGATCGGAAGTCGGACGTTGGTCGGCCTTTGAATATGACACATCGCCCGTATACGCTCCTCGGCAGACAACTGTAATCTCGGTTACAGCACTGAAAAGCAACTTGAAGTTCTCATACCCACGTCCTCCATTCAAACGAGATCCTTCTGTACATGTGAAACCGCAAGGAAAAGTTGTTGGAGAACAGCCCGTCGTGTAGTTAGTTTACTACCTTTCCTTTTATGGTAACGGTCCATTTACTTGCGCGACACGTACGCACTCTTTCCTCCAGTCTCGTACCACTCGACTGGAGGCAAGCATTATAGCTACATCCCTCCTTCCTACCTACTGACATGGTGTAGTATTCACACATCCTGTCTAGGTAGATAGCGTAGTCTCGTACCACTCGACTGGAGTATTCACACATCCTGTCTAGAATTTCAAAAGTAAGGACCATCAGCCTGTCATCGTGATCGTATCATATCGATTATCGTCCTGGATCGTAGTTCTCAAGGCCACAGAGCCATCAAGTATTCGGAGATGCGAGTGGCATCTAACGTAACCCCCCACGCTTCGTATTCCATGTCGACTTTCCCTTCAGGGAAATGCAGATCTCGCCATATTTTCCTCCCTGACAACACCTTCTTGACAGCCCCCCGCAGACGACCTACATATCATCATAGCAAGAGCAAGACGAACAGCATGACAGTCGCGGCGCGACCCGCTGAACAGTTCAGCACAGGAGACGCAATGCCTGGGATGATGGCAATCCAGCGTACATCCATGCCGGCAAAGTTGAGCTTGGAGTCTCGCAGTGCGCCTCGGCGTTGATCAGGACCGCTCACCTCTTGAAGAGTAAGTCTGCGCCAGTCGTAGCTGACCTGGAATTCAGTACCTCAACAAGTGTGACAAAAGATACGGAGATGGTTGTACGAAGGCGAGTCGCTGTGGAGGTTCTGACCCCGCAACCTCACACTCCCACCCGGACTTCCGGCGTGTCATTGCCTTCCCCGGCTGGCTTGTCCTGGGAACGGAAGGTCATCGAAATGGCGAGCAGGAATGAGGAGAGTCAGATGGTGCGTTCTCTTCCCGTTATCACGGTTCAGTCGGACCGAATAGCGCACGGAGAACCCTAAGGAAGAGGACAGGGGCGCATCTCCGATGAAATGAGTGGGCGGGGTGCCGTCGTGACGGTTTCGTGCTGCCTCTGCGATGTCGGTGCCGCGATGGACCTATTGAGTCGTCCGCGGACGTGTCGTATGGGATATTGTCGGCTTTAAGACTACATATTGGGGGGTACCTTTGAATTGTTTCTTGGCGACTTCCCGGTATTCATCAGAGCTACCTGACGGCAATTTTGACCATCTTTCTGTACCTGTACTAATTAGCTACTCAAGTTGGGCGCGCGCCAAGTCTACGCAACATCACGATATACGGCAATGGAAGTTCTTGGTTCATGCATGCATTATACTTAAGTGTGCTAGGCTTGTTTCGTAGTAGGCACACTTTGTAATCTCATTCGATGTCCTAGACAATAAATACCTTGGCAAGGTATTGTCCCGCACCCTCAGCACTGTGAGCCATGGCCCCCACGACACTGTCGGGTCGCAGCCCTGCGGAAGAATGATAACGGGCCGCACGACCACTCGCCCCAGCACCTCGAACACGTCCGCTGCCGACGCAATGTCGGGCGCGAACACGAGCACCGTATGTCTGAGCCAGCACCGCACCGTCCAGACGCGTCAATGCCAGCTTCGTCATGTCCGGGCCCAATCCCCGGCGGCCAGCATCCCGCCGTCAGGCGAAGCCTGAAACTGCGCCCAGACCAAGGAAATCGTGTTCGGCGCTCACAAGCCGGACGTTCTGTCACCGAAAAAGTGTCAGTGCTCGATTAATCAACTGCAGCGTCGACGAGGGATCGTTGCGTACCTTTCCGTCTACCCACTCTATTCCGAGGCAGAGATCTCCGACGACGCAGCCAAAGTCTTGCCGTGTTTCACCCTTGGTACCGACCGCGCCGACGAAATACGACGCCTCGAATACTTTAATGGTCTCCTTGCCGTTCTTTCTCTTGACCAGCTTCGCAAGGACGCACTCCTCATCGCCTTTGACCGATTCAAGTTTTGTTCCCAGCTCGGAGAAAGTGAAACACCCCGAAGGTGCGGGGCTACCAAGACAACCAACGACGCCGAGGACGTATCAGCGTGCGACGAATTCGATCGTTCTATCGGGGCTCACCGAAACGCCCGCTGCCGCGCTGACCGAGTCGGTATTCGAGTTCCTTGGTGACCAGAATGGCGCATGAGACGCAGGGGAAGTCCAAGGGGGACTGTTCAGGACGTACCGTCGACTCGGCCCTTCTTGTCCTTGTCCCTCTCGGAGCCTGCGCTATTGGTCGCGTGTGCTCGACGTGGAACGCGACAAGCATGGCGCATGGCTAGACATACAAGTCCGCATCACGTACCGGTGTCAGCGCTCTGTCACGGCGGAGTTCGAGTGCGTGAGTAACGTTCACGGGTATTCTGAAGCCGTGGTCGGGCGACAGTGAGTCTTTTTTCCGAAGTGGATCGCGGTCCATGGCAGTTAGAAAAGGATAAACACGAGGCGTCACAAGGAAAAGGGACGAACCAAACACCGGTATGGTGGAGTCATCTGGAGAGGAATAACCGAGGTTCTGCCGCGTGAGGTGTTCGCAGAGCCATTTGAAGTCGCGATCGAAACAACCCAGGGACCACGCGACGAGGTGCGACAGGGCGTCGGACCACTGAGACACGGGTGAGCATGGTAGGTAGCTTACCTCTTCGACATTTCGTTGTGCTCCGGTGATACCAATGGATGAATGTATGGTTGCCTTGGGGCGAAGACGGGTTTGAGCAGGGAGTCCCGATGGCTGGTGGACAAGTTGGATGATGTGAGCCTAGTGAACTTCAGCTGGTATGACGCGTCGGTCTTTGAAACACGACTTTTATACACTCACTGAACAAGCCATGCCCTTTCTGCTCTCTGAATCCGACGCGTCGAAAGCCAAGACTGGCTCTTCTGGGTCTTGGAAGCGGGTATGTAGGTCTAGCAGCTGGCTTCTTTTTTTTCACTGATGCGAATTTACAAGCAGCTTGTACCAAGTGAGCATTCCTACCTCGATCCAATGACTTTGCTGACGGGTGGTGGAGCGCATGGGCCCCGCGCGTCGACCACTTGGGTGGAACAAAACGAACGGCAGAGCGATCGCGGCACGACGCGTCCCCAGAGGAAGGCAGGGATGGCAACCTGGACATCCCTACCGACGAGAGACATCCAGGTGAGTCTCGGGTCTTGGAGTGTAACTGCGGACCGTTCACCGGCCCTCTTGTGGCTACAGCTTCAGGTCCATTCAAAATCTGCCCCCGTCGTGATCGACCTTCGCTTTGGCGCCTCGACAAGTGTCGCGACAGGTGCGCGGGTGGTCGTACGGCGAACCGCTGACCAAGATTTCTTCCCTTTTCATTCTAGTATCAGGTGGACACCACGGGGAGTTACGGATGTGAACGGGCTTCGGAACCGCGTTCACGTCCAAGTAGTTTGGTCATACACTGACTCCGCAACCCTACACGCTGACTCACGCAGAGACGCATCACCTCGACCTCCTTTCTATCCCCACGTCGCTGCTACTGGCAAACCTGGTCTATGACCAGTTTGGCAACATGGTGGATCTCGAGGAGGCCATTGTGCTTGACCGAGAAGCACTCTCACTTCTCCCGCAAGGACACACGGATCGTTCCAACTCTTAGAATAACCTTGCAGTCCGTCTCTCTAATCGCTGCAATTACTTTGTGTCCGAGCAGGGCCTCGATAATCCATCCACAGCAGTGAGTTACTTACCATGTACTTTTTTTGCTGAATTCCGATCATATACCACAGAGAAATCTCCAGGAAGTATTCTCACTCTATGTCTGACTGGCAGATATATCCCACACCGTGTCTGCGACTGACTTATATGCCGCTCGACGATGGATACACGAGGCTGAAAAACACATGCATTCCTCGACCCTTCTTGCGTACAAAACATCACTTCGGTTCCTCGTCGAACATCTCTCCCTTCTCCCAACCCTACCCCAACACCTTGACATCCTGAAGGAGCACTCGTCATCACTTGGCAGTGGACGCTTTCTCGGCCTGTCTCCGTAATTGTGCGCTGCAGCGTGCGGTAGAGCTACTAGAACAAGGCCGAAGTGTATTTTTGGAACCAGCTCACACGCCTTCGTTCCATGCCCCACGACATTGTTGCGTCCGGCACCACTGGAGAGAACTTGGCAAGCGAGATCACTCGTTTATCGTCGCTCATTCGAAATGCAAGGAGTCGTGATGCTATCCAGAGCTTGCCTGACTGCTGCTCTCGCTTCCTGCTGCTGTCATCGTTCTCATATCTTTGACGTGCCTCTATGGCGGGACCTGTGGTTATCGAGTATGGGTGTGATGCCCTTATCGTTTTCGACCGAGATCCAGTTCATATCCCACTGTCGATCACAAAACAATACGTTTGGCACCTGTCATCGACGCTCCGTACTATGACCGGGCGTGCAATGACAATGGACGCCGCTAACATCATCGGTCGAATTCTGCGGAAACTCTGGGACGATGATGCCCTTCCTATCGCCCGTGTTCTCCAGATGAGACTCCAAATTACAGTCTCGCGTCTCGACCGCCGAGTTTTCTACTTTGCCTCTGCATGCTGCCGGTCTGTACAGGATGGGTGAGCAAAACCTTGCTACTCTTTGCGCTTCCTCGTACGCCACTACGCCTGAGCGCTCTTATTCATGCCAGACGCCCCCGTTCGTCTAAACCCAGGACCAATATGAAGCGCTTCGTTGGGATCGGCCAAGCGAATGCTTCTGGGCAGAGCGAGCTTTTCTCCGTTACTTCTGAACTAGCCAACATCGGTCAGTACGTCGATGATGCCGCCACGTTCACGGGAATCGAGGGCAGAGAATCCTGCATACGACGAGTTGCCGAGGAGATTGAGAAGAGCGAATGGGTCCATTTCGCATGTCACGGTCTCGCGAACGGCAAACAGCCCTTCCAGTCTGCGTTCGCTCTGAGCGACGGCGACTTTACGATCGAACGGATCATCCGCTGCGCTCTGGAGGACCCCGAGTTCGCATACCTTTCTGCCTGTCATACGACTGTCGGGGACGAAGAAAGTCCTCACGAGATGATCCATCTCGCATCGGCGATGCAGTTCATTGGGTTCCGCTCGGTGATCGGGACGATGTGGGCGGCGGTGGATGACGGTGAGATGAACAAGATCACGTCGAGATTCTATTCGCTCGTGAAAGATGAGTCTGGTCGTCTAGACCATACGGGTGCGGCGTACGCGCTCAACAAGACGATGAGGTCCGTCGATGTACCACTCGATCAGTGCGTTCTCTATGTCCATATTGGCACCTAGTGAGTTTTATAATTATCTCACATGGTAGAAATTGACCAGTTCATATGTTTACCAGAATCCTTGCGCAAAGAACCAATGGCTCGAATCGACGGGTCTTCGACTGGGCGCTTCGTATTTACATCAAGTCATGTACCAATACGAGTATTGCATACCCAAGGAACAACGAAAGGGATCACATATTCACCAAATCATCTGTTGCAGTTTGATTGGCCGTCTGGAATGGTATTTATTCGATAGACTTGAGCGTGATCGGTCATGCTCCCCTTCGAGGCAATACTACCTTGGTTTGGGCCTTTCGCCAAACTTGAAGGTACTCTTTCTACTACCATTTGACATTCGCAAAGACAACTACTGTGACTCCGATCCGGAATAAGTGCGCTGAGTGCTTTAATTGCGGAGAAATCAGCCTGATCATAGCGCACCCGCTACAGTGCAGGTCAGGCTGCGCTCGCCCGGGACCGGGACGCGCCGAATGTTCGAACGCGCTCGTGCTGAACGTCAGGCAGAACTGTCTCGTCTGGAATGACATTTCCCCGGCGAGTGCCTGCTCCCGGCGAGGCTCTGTAGTACCAGGCCCTACAGATCTAGCCGACACTCCTGTTTGAAAGCGCTTTCCAGGGCCGCCCAACAAGACCGAGTGGAGCACCCTGGTGAGACCATCCAAGGAGACGTACGTCCTCCGCTTCGCCACTGCGAACCCGGCAAGTCGAGCGAGACGTTCGCACCACCCTCGGCAGCCTCCCGCCTTTTCGTCGGGCGGGCGTCCCGATCCCAGCTTTGCAACTTTCAACGCTCCGAACGTGAACGCGTACGTGGGGACCCGTCCACAGCTCGACTACGCGCGTCGCTGGCGTCTGCCAGCGTCTCAAACCCCCAGACGCGTCTCTCGTACGATACACTCCGTCGCGCGACCCTCGCAGCTCGACGACTCCGACTCCGTCTGGGTCCAAGGTACGGGGTCGCCGAGCGCGTTCACGTTCACGAACGCCCGTCAGCGCTCGGGCGTTCAAACGTTCAGGGCATACTCTTTACGGTTTTGGTCCCTTTGGGTCCTCCGCGTCCGCATGGCCCGGCCCGGCTGAAACGGCATCACGTGATGTGGTCGCGTCTCGTTGATGTGCCAGTGCCAGTGCTGGTCCGAGTCCGGGACCACGCCCACAACCATGGCCTTGACCAAGAAACAGCTCGTCGTCTTCGATTTTGACTGGCCAAGTGGCACGCGAAACGGAAAGAAGACAACGCGTCGAAGACGGGCCCAGGAGCGACGAGACTAGCTCCCCTTGAAGTTTTATCGAGTGCCGGTACGTCATGCCTCGCTCGCAGTTCCGTCGAAAGGCTCAGGTCGCTCTTGCAAGTTGATTCTCAGTCTCTCTTGATCGGGTATGCAGCTCTCGCAATTTCACCCTTCTTTTTTCGCGGATGAGATCTTTTTTTGCTGCAGCAGGCGTAGAGAGCCGGTTCCATTCCCCGTACACGATGTATCCTAATAGTCGCGTGTTCGATATTCGATTCGTCCACGAATCGATCTTTCGGACGCCCAGCTAGCTAGAGAAAAACGAAAACCTGAACGCATCAGCCAGGAGGGAGCAGGCTAGCATCCACAACGCCCCCTTCCTCGGAGATGTCATCCTCGTCATCCTTGGGCCTCGCGATGGGCGTGCGTGGCATCGCCATCAAACCTACACGAATCGCCAGGGACATAAACGACGAACGAACAAAAAGGGTGGGACGAACTCACCGGTCCTCGCGCTCTCCAATATCCCAAACGGCTTCAAGAGGCTCAGAAACGCGACGACGCGATTCGTCTTGGCCGTCAACTCCACGATGACGCTGTTGTCGCTCACGTCCACGATCTTGGCTCCGAACTGGCCGGCGAGCACGGAGATGGACTGCAAGTGCTGGTGCTTCAACCGAAGCGCTTCCGAGGCCGTCAGCGGGAGCGGGGTCTGGGGATCCGAGGCGGCGACGACCGTCTCTGGATGTCCGCTGCGCTCGAAATTGTGCGCGAGGAGCGCCTCGCGTTCGGCTTTGGAGGCGGGGGCGGGCTGGTGGGAGGTGTGGTTGGGGTGGGATCGACGGGCTTCGTGCGAGGGTCCGCCGACGAACTGGTCCTCGAGGTACTCGGGCCCTAGGATGGAGACTTTGACGAGGAGGAGCTCGCGCGAGATCACGCGGGTGTCGGTGTAGTCGAGGACGGCCCAGACGGGGACCTGTGGTGGTCATCGTCGTGAATGGGCGTCGGTGAACGGGAAGGGGCGAGGAGGACGTACGAGGTCTTCGAGTTGCCGGCGCGCTTGCTCGACGACGCTGTCCTGACCACTGATGACGATCGACATGCGACTCAGGTCGCGAATCTCGGTGCGACAGACGACGAGGGAGTCGATGTTGAATCCTCGTCCGGCCAAGATGCTGGACACGCGCGACAACACGCCCGGTTCGTTTTGCACGAGGCAGTTGAGAATGTGTCTGCACACCGTCAGGGTTTTTTTTTTTCGTGGACGCGCGAAAAACACGCACTTTTTGTAGGGCTGCAAGTTCGGAGGCGGCGTGTTGTACAGGATGTTGGTCACGGCCTCCTCGGCGGTGCGCGAACGGGGGACGTCCGAGACGGGGAGAGGCGGGGGGCGTATTTTCTGGGTGATTTTGTAGTCGAGAGCGGACGTGGAGTCATCGATCGGTCGGGGTGGTTTCGGACGTTCGTTGGCGTTTCTGAGGGCGGAGGCGGTGGAAAACGAGCGGAGCCTGGCCGACCTGGACAGTCTGGATGCGAACATAGGAAAAGCTGGGAGATTACCTAACGGGTAGTCTGGTAAGTACAAGGTAAATAGTACAAGTCAGGTCGTCTTGGGCAGGCTGTCTACACACTCTTTGATCAGTCGCATCGTCTCGGTCTTGTCGTACTGCACGATCGCACAGTCCGTGTGCGGGCACTTGGCCTCCCAGCAAGCCTTGGCCTCTGCCCACTCCGTCAGACCCACGTCCATGATGGTGTCGCCCAGCGGTCTGACGTCCATCTCTGCGACGACCCTGTGCTTGAGCTCCCGCCAGGCGTGGTGGTCCGTCACCCGCCTACATCTCGAACAGAAAGACATCGGGTTCGCGCTGACGAACGGGTGTTCGTCGAGTTTCTTGCGCAGATCCTCCCTTCTCGACCGATGCAGCTTCAGGAGAGCGAGCGCCGAACGCACGTCCACCTTGGCCAGCATCTCCCAGTTTTCATCCTGCCATAGGTCCAGCGCGAGGGTCCGCTGCGAGGCCACCTTGGCCTCCTCGGTCCACCCGCATCGCGACGCGGCGGCGTAGAGGCGTAGAGGCTGGTCCGCGAGCGGGGGAGTGAGCACGGCGATGCGCACGAGGGACGTGGGGCCGGGGGTGTCGTATTTCTCCGAGGCGTATAGAAGGGCGTCGACGGTGTCGAACGACGTCAGCGGCTGGATGGGAAGGCCGCTGATCATGCGAAACAAGAGCTCGAGCGTGGACGACTCTTCGTCGAGATGGATCGTCTCTGGGTCTGTGGTCGACGGGGTCAAGGCAGGCCGGTGAGCGTCGCCCTTGGGGAGGTCTGCGGGGGAAGGGCGGGGGATCGAGAACAGGGAGCGGAACCAGCCCGAGGTGGTTTTGAGGGTGAACGAGTGCATCCGGAAGCGGACGAGGTCGCGCGAGATGAGGACGACGTCTGCGTCCGGAGAGTCGAACGCGGGGTGCGTCGTGGGCGAGCTGGCCCGGGGAGGCGCCTCGACGGCGGGCTCGGGACGGTCTTCGGACGGGGTCGCCATCGTGGGTAACTTCAACCCACCGCGACCATGTCCAAACCCCTGCCACTCGGCGACACCCTCCGCGACCTCGCTCTTCTGCGCGCCTCGGGCGTCGATCTTTCGGACGTCCTCGCTCAGAAACCCTCGTCCGCTGCCGAGTCTTCCGACGTGCTCAGGTCGACCGAGAGGTCACGCGAGTTCGTCAACCAGACCCGGGGCGTTCTCAGGGTCTACAACAGCGGAGAGTTGCAGAGAAAGCGCGACGAGATACAGAAGGTGCAGGGAGAGCTCGACGACGTCTTGAAAGGTCTCTCGTAGGGTAAGCGCTCGTGTGTTCGACTCGACTGCCGAGTAACGAGCGACTGCAGGTAGATGGCATGTTTTATTCCATCACTGAACCATGGCCGGGTGTCTCGCTGTGGCACGAGGATGGGCCCACCCTAGTAGTAGTACATCTACTACCCTCCCGCTCGTTGTGAAATGGTGACCCCCCGTCACAAAAATAGTCGGCGTCCGCATACCACGAGGCGATCATATCGATCTGCTCGCTTTCATATCGCCAGCTTACCAATCCGAGAAGGACCGTCGAGATCGTGATAGCAACGTGGTCTCCACGAGATGACTCTGCCTGCCCTCTTCCAGCTTCCCGTCCGGTGTGTAGGGTCGGTATTCCATCTTCCTCAGTCCCGGAAGCCTATACCAGCGGTCGTTCCACAGTCATCGGCCATCAGCGGCAAGGGTGGACGATGCTAAACGCACCTACGATGTGAGTGCTTTGACCCACGTGGGATCCAGACCAACACGCTCTGAAGCACGCAGCTCGCCTCAGTTCGTAACATCGTCGTCGCTGGAGAAACAGGTGTCGGGAAAAGCTCCCTCATCAACCTCGTCATCGGAACGGAATGTGCCGCCACAGCCAACGACGTTCGTGGCGTCACCATCGGAACGGAATGTCACGACTGGGTTAGCGACACCCAGACCTACCGTCTTTGGGACACTCCCGGCCTCAGCGAGGGCTCATTCGGCACTGTATCCCCGAAACAAGCGCAGGATGCCCTCCGATCGCTACTCACGGAGCTCGCTGGAGGAGACGGCGTCCATCTCCTGGTGATATGCATGCGCGGACTACCCAGGGTCACAAGGGGCATGAAGCAGACGTACGAAGCCATCGTTCGCATTCGCGACAAGGCCGCTCCGGATGTTCCACTCGCCGCCGTCATCACCGACCTCGAGAAAAGATCGTCCTCGCCGGAGATCGTCGCTTCCATGGAGGAGTGGTGGACGAACAACGAAAAGACGCTTTCCGAATTCAGCATGCCGTTCTCCGCCCACGCTTGCATCACCACCCTACCCGACAATTGCCATCCCAGGTTGTCCGGCCGTCGCGAGCTGTGTCAGCGACTCGTTCGTCACCTCATCGTGGAGGGCGTCTCACCGAAGCTGGTCTGCAACGTCATCATCGCGGGCGAAGTGGGTGTCGGGAAGAGCTCTGTCGTCAATCTCGTCCTCGGTTCGGATCGGGCATTCGTCGCAAACGACGTCAGTCCTGTCACAACCACGACGAGTTACCACGACTGGGAGACGGGCAGTCATACATTTCGTCTCTGGGACACTCCTGGACTGGGTGAAGGAATACATGGGAGGGGGCTCCAACAGCGCACGCAAGAGGCGCTTCGAACGTTGTTCGTGGACCTCAACGAGAGAGGTGGGGTCCATCTCCTGGTCATTTGCATTCGTGGCATATCCAAGGTCATGACCGCGACACGCAAGACGTACGATCTCATCATGAAGATGCGCGACAAGTTGTGTCCCGCGACGCCCGTGGTCGCTATCATCACCGAGCTGGAAGGTCGGTCGAACTCGTCGACGTTCGACGCCGCACGCCCCATGGAGGAGTGGTGGACTGTCAACGCGGCGGTCCTCGCCGACAACGACATGTCGTTTTCTGGCCACGTCTGCATCACCACCTTGGCCGACCACTGTCATCCCGTCGTCCCCGGCCGACGCGAGTCGTGCCAGGAGCTCGCCCGCAACCTCATCCTAGACAAGTCCCTCCGCCCGCGGACCTCACCTCCCAAGGATCTACACGTTCTCTTGTTCGGAGAGACCGGCGTCGGGAAGAGCTCCCTCATCAACCTGCTGGCAGGGTGGCACATCGCGACCGTCTCGCCCGACAGCGCGCCTTGCACCCTGGACGCCTCCGAGTACCAATTCCAACTCGGTTCGACCACGATCCGTCTATGGGACACCGTCGGGCTGGAAGAACCCGAAAAGGGCCCCCACGGCTACGTCGGGGCGATCGAGAAAGCGGTCCAGCTCATCCGTCGACTGAACGCGACGGGCGGGATCAGCCTGTTCCTCTTCTGCATACGCGGGAACAGGATCACGGCGACCACGCAGAGCAACTACAGACTGTTCTACGAGGTGCTCGGGAAGAAGGAGGTGCCGATCGCGCTCGCGGTGACGCACTTGGAGAGGGAGCCGGACATGGAGGACTGGTGGCTCCGGAACGTCAAGACGCTCGAACGGAACGGGATCCACTCGGCGGGCCACGCGTGCATCACGACGCTGGAGGGACACGCCAAGTACGCGGGGTCGAGGACGCTGGTGCAGAGTCTGCTGTCGCGGTTCGACGCGCAAGGCAAGTTCTCGATGCCGTCCGAGGCGTGGATCGGTCGGATCTTGAAGGGGTTGGGGTCGTTGGTGGAGAAGAGTTTTCCGAGGGGCAAGGATCTGATTCGGATTTTGACGAAACGGTGTAATCTGGATTCGGAAGTCGCCCAACGGCTTGCGGCTTGCATAGATCTCGATGGGTGAGCGGGGGGCAATGGATGGGTGTTTCGTTCCGACCGTACGCCATCATGGTGTCGTAGTTTCACTCGTCTGTCATAGATACGGGGATGTCGAACCTCGTGGACGCAGCGGGGGCACGAGTCCGAGTCACCACAGTTGCTGTACACATGTACTATTCGTTTGGAACTGTCACTCGAGCATGCTGTGTGGGACGGCTGGACCCGACGAACTTCACACGCCGCGGCACCAAGCAGTCCGTGTTTGAGGTTTTTTTTTAACGGACGATTGGGTCGAAATTGGGTAATCGACGGGCGGGGAAGATCCCGTTCCCAGCTGCCTCCGAGGCACGATTTGTGAAGTGCGTTTTCTGCAACGTTTTGAAGAAGCGTTGTACATGATGCCCAGGGCCGCGGAACATGGGACCGTTCGCGCGGTCTCGCAGCGGATCTCCAACGTAGTACGTTCTCCGACGAACATTCCAAGAACGCATGACGGCGGTTGTCAGCAGCCACCGCCCACGACGTAACAGCATGAAGATGATGCAGGTTCTCGGGGTTCCCACTGCAAAGAGGACCCGTCGCCGTGATTGATCCCGCACCCTAACACGCGTTCGAACCGCCCGTCAAAGTTGGTCGGACGTCCTCGCCGAACGATGCCAGGGGTGCCATTCGCCACGACGTCGTGCGCTTCTTATTGCAAATTAGGTGTCCGTCAGAATTTCTCTGCCACGTGGTTAACTTTTGTCATTGAAGATGCCGTCATTCATCGACCAGGAGATCAGCCAGCACCTTCCGTTGTGCGGACCCTGCCAGTAGGGCCGCCCGTAAGGACAGATGATGCTACAAGTATGTCGTGCGTACACGTGTATTTTTCTGCGAGCAAAGAAGACTTACACTTGCCGAGCGTTATCGGTGGGATAGCAACCATTCGGGTGGTTCTGCACCGAACGACGCCATCTCAGGATGGCGTTGCTTCTGCTGGGAGTTTCTATCGGATTATTTTGTGTGAACGACTAGATCCGCCAGGCTCTTTAAGACACTGGCGATTAGCCTGCTACGACAGATTAGGAAGGCCTGACAATCCTGTGGATGCCAAGGCGACGGCGTCCATCGATAGAAGCTCCTTGTGCTGGAGGGATGAGGGGCTTATCCTACATCATGAGCTAATTTTGGCCCTTTCCACGCGTGAAGATACGCCGAGGGGGCGAACGACGAACCATCGCGGGGAACCGGATATGGGTTTGGGTAAAGGAACATGGTGGGATGCAGTGTGACGCTGCAGGGTGGGAGAAGACGGTGGGAGGCAAGTGTCGTTGCATCGTCATTGTCTCTAGATGCGGCTGCAGCGCGTGCAAAGGCGGTCGAGGTCGAGGTTTGGTCGATATGGTACGCAGACGAACAGGCCGCTTGGCCCTTCGGGCCACTTCGTGTTTAGCGCCGTGCCGACGCCGTGCAGCACGGACCTTGTGAATTGGGGGGATACTATCAAAGCGGGGATGATATCAATCGATCTGCACTCGTTGATCGCCGCCACCTGCCATGTTCCATCGACGCCCTGCCATAGGCTCCACATGTCAAATCGCTCCGCCATTGCCCCTCTCGCGCCTTATATTTGTCCGCGCGCCAGGACTCACTTCATCTTCCTGTCAAAGCGCGCGAACGATACCACGGCCTGCGGGCTATTAGATTTGATCGATAATACATTTCTTGGCCCTTCGGGTCACTAGGCTTACGGGGCGAAGTTAGTCGGTGGAGGTGTAGCGCTGTGCCGACGCTGTGCCGGCGGTGCCAAACGCCGCCTGCAGTGCATGCGCTGAATTAATTTTCAGCAGCGCCACGCTTACCATCCCGCATCACCGGATAGGCCTACTGTAAGAATGATCGTTTTCAGCACTGGACGATATGCCCCAGGCGGACATTATAATAATAACCAGGCACGCTAGACGTGAGTGATATGCCGGCGATCTCTGCTGTCAAACTGGACAACCATTACGCCGAATGCAACCACTGCATCATATGCCTCGGGCGTGACCGTATCAAATGACCACGTTGATCGTAGCCCGGTCGACGTATCTGGCACCTTGAACATGACAAGTGTCGTGTCTCTCAGACATACCGAGAGTATGCGAGGTTTCGCGTTCCGGCCGGGTGTATTTTGGTATCTGAAAGGCCAAGCCACTCCACCCCGGGCTTTGACCGCTCTGTGGGTAAACTTTGTAGAAGATCTTATCTGCAGATCACACCAATAGCATTCCAGCAGAAACAAATATTGAACCCGTCTATGGACGTTGTGAATGCAGGATGGGACTCCGTTCAACTTACCGTAATCGAAATTCAAAGAGATCCTGATGTCGCTGGTTAGGTGTGTAGGACCGATTGGGGAGCGAGCTTGTCACACATTATTACAGCTCCAAGTCTTGGATAACGTGTGACGTACCATTAGCTTTCAGGTCAGGTGTGTTTGAATCGAGCATGCAGAGATGATCCGCTATCGTTGAGCGGTAATAGGAAACGGGCCACGGTGAATCTGTGGGCTGCTGATAGTTCAAGACGGACCTGCTGCCATAGTCGTGCCAAACCGAGTCCCATCGGCGTCTGTCTGCCTACCTGTGTACCCGTCTGGCGCCCTTCTCCGAGGATCCGAGCCGTACAGTACACCGAGGGCAAGGAAGGAGGTGTCGTGGCGTTCAAGCCTCTCGTCAGGGCCTAGCCCCGTCCAAGAGGAGTAATTTAGGTCGCGACCAATGCATCCGCGAAACACATTAAGTATTTGACTACATATCGTTTGAAGGCTGTGGGAGTACTACGAGCACATACGGTGGATTAGGTCGCCTTTTCGAGGTCTGCGTGAATCGGGATGACATCCGACACGCAGGAGAGTGTGGCAGAGGATGCCAGTGCTGGCTACAAGTAGCGTCGCGTGGGGTGCAGGGGAGAAATGGAGTTCAGGTTTGATAGGTTCAATTGGCGGGCCCGGAGGAGGGCGGGATCTAAATTCAAACACCGCCAGCCAACCCGAGCGAATGTTCCGTGCGCAATCTATGATGTTTGGTTATCAACTTCGCGTCGTATAAAGGCCAACATGATGAGGTCTTCAACCAGCCATTCGAGTACCGGCTCTCTCATACATGTAACATGACAGACGACAACAAATCCTTAGACCATTATCCCGTCAGTGCCGTCACTGACGAGGACGACAATGTACACCATCCTTATGCGCATGCCAATTATTACCAGGGGTAAGCATGCTCGCCGATTGCTTCATGCCTTCCGATTGATCCAATCTTCTTCCTGACAGCTTCCAAGACCATGACTCCGTTTCTTCGCACCAGGATTTACCATTCATTGAGCCTGTACACAATACCTCGCCCACTTCGAGCTTCGCGGATGGCGGTTTTTCGTATGATGTCTCTTTCGCAGATCAAATTGTGTTTCTTTCTCCTACTCATTTCACGCCTCCCGACGCCCCCGTCTTGTCAGTAATGCAGCACTTCCAGCACCCTTTTCAGCCGGCAAATATCGCGCATGACTTCGGGAGCACGTTTGGCCCTGCCATTGCACACCCTGCCGGTCATCCTCATTCGACGTCTCTTATATTTCACGCGTCGGCGGGGAACGATGCCACGTCCCTCCCGCTGCCAGTTTCGGTTACCAACGCAAGCCCCACTCAAGCTCCCGAGGCCACCGTTCTTAATTGCAGGTGTATGATCGACGAGGTGCTCTGCGACGCCTCTGTGATCAGAACCCTCGATGCTGTACGCGACCATCTCAACAACCACTCGTTTCCTGGCGGTGCAGAGAAAGTGATGGGATGTCCGTGGGCGGAATGTGGCAAGGTCCTCAAAAGGCGGAGCCTCAGGAGGCACCTCATGTCTTGCCACTTCCACGTGAGGGTCCGCTGCCCCGCATGCGGCATACATCTTGCGCGCAGCGACGTTTTATCCTCTCACGCTAGAGTTTGTCACGCGTCAAACAATTAATTGCGAGACTTAAAGCACTGTAGGCAGGATTTTTGCTTGACGTCTTTGATAAGCTCAAACGCATTGTTACAGACTTTGGTGACTTTAGTCCGTGTATTTGCTGAGAAATGGCAGGCTAAACCACATCCATAGTCCTGGTTTTCTCGGCCTCTTTGCTCGAAAGCTTACCTTTCCTTCGTTCAAATGACCAGTGTCTTGTGAAGTAGAACTGTCTGTAGCCCAAACTCTTCCAATGTTGTTGATTGCTATCCAGCTAGCCTTCCCCTCTGTACAATCGCGAGCTCATTCGTAATTTAAATGTCTTCCATACGTGCGTCTAGCGGTGGGCATCTCAAAATCCATCGACCTGGCTCACTGGCAAGTGCATCTGCCGATCGCTATCGCCACCATCACCACGTTATTCCAGCGCTCCATGCAGAACTACCAATTCCGGCGACCAGGACGCATGACCTTGCCCAACTTTTGAAGGCGAAAGGCTAGGGGGCCGCTGGGGAGCCTTGGAAATACGTCTGCAAAGAACGTCACCAACGCCGGAACCACTTCAGCCCCGATGATGGAGTCGCCGCCGAAACGACCATTCACCGATTTCAGAGAAGAGTCGGCGAAACTTGCACGTGTCAGGTGCGGCACAAATTCTCTCCTGAGACGGACGATGCTGGAAGGGGCTTGATCAGATTCAGACAGGCCTGCGCAACTCCTGCTGACCTTCAACCGCGGTTCTCGTCGATGATCCGAGACGTGAGTTGCTCACCCACAGACGACGCAATTTCCAGCAGATCGCTGTCAGTGGATTCTACGGCCCAACCGACGCCGACAACTAGCTCGGTAACATCGAGGGCCACCGCGAGGGAGATATCCTGGAGGGTAAAAGTGGTCTCTTCTCGGCTCCGGTATCGAGAGGTGGAATGCTACCTATGCACAAATGGAGATGACTTTGGCTCGTAGGACTTCTCTCAGCGCCATTAGGACGGCGCGAAAACAAGGCCCATGGGACAGATGCCCAAAGCGGATACGCTTGCAATCGCTGGGAGTCACAAGTGCTTGAACAGCTTGGGAATGGGGGTAAGCTATTGCGAAGTGCAGAAAATACAAGTGGGTGGTTCAAAGACGGGGTCAAGTTGTCTGTTAACCCGAGGATAATCCACCGTGTAATGGGTATGTACGCACCTGCAGTGCCACACGTCGAAGGCGAGAACAATAGGGTTAGTCGTTTACATAATAACAATCGCATTAGTCGCGCTACGAGCGCGACGGGTCTTACTAGCCCTGGTAGTCGCCCTCGCCACCAACTTCTCTTCGTAGTCGCGTCAACCGCTGACTCACTCCCTCATCTCTTGAAACCCAAGTCGTTCATAGCCTCTGACACTCCACCTCCATCCCTGACGACGGGTTGCACCCCCGTCTCTTCCTTATTTCATTGACGGGTGTGATTCCCAAGATGCCATTCAGGACGGTCCAACTTCAAGGCTCTCATGGACTGAACGTTCGAACCAACCATGCACGCAACCACTGGCCAGTCGCACTCAAGATGGAGAAAAATGACCCATCGACGCCTCGCACAGGTCCATAGCAGACTGAACTTGGGCCACTGGCTCTTTGAAGTCCTAGCGCCCGACCTGCCATATGCGCCCCATCTAATTCGTGGGTTTCGTTCGTCGTGTATGTCGATTGACGGGCTACTTATTTATCGTCAAGTGCCCCATCGATGAAATGCAGGATCAAGCTGCTGAAAGACCCTGCCAGCCTCATCCTCATCATCTGATCCTTCCAACACCAAAACGTTTTTCATCAATACCGTCGTCCAGGTACCCGTTCTCTCTACCCGCGCAGTGATCATACTGATCGCCTACGTCTCCCTCCGTAGCATGGCACTCGAGACTGCTTTGAAACCATAATCACTAGCCCGGCCGACTCTTCCGACCCAGAGAACCCAAACCACTTCATCCTGCGTTGATGCGTGTCTCCGAATTGCCCACAACACGGATGCCAGGTCGGATATGATGCAAACAAGGGTACGTCAGTCATTCGTCCTCTCTTTTCGTGCCGTCTCCGTTCCAGACCCGTTGGTTCCTGGTTCCCGTTCATAATTGACACACGCGCCACTGACAGGCCAGAAGCTCTTGAGACCCACTCCCACTTTCACAGCATCATCCACATCGGCGACGGTGCTAGCGGTCTCTACGCCGTTCTGTATCTCCGGAGGTACGCTCTTCGTCGCCCACTCCCCAACACCCTCGTATACTCACAGGACCAGGTCATGCTCGTTGATCTCGCGTCACAAGATTGTCGTTTACCGGTGCAACTTACGCCCTTATATGACCAGCCAAGGCGTCATCCTACTTCGTCGTGCTCATCGCCCTCGCTATCCAGGCAGCTCGCGACCCATATCGTTGGCGCCCCTTGTGCAGTCTTTCGATACCTCGTCAATATCAAGTACATGCATATCCTGTCGCGCCAGACGACGAGGCCCACACAGTCTTGCCCTCACGAAGTCTGAAAGAGCGAAGTACTTTTGTGAATCCATGCCAAATGACCCAGCTTTTTAAGCCATGGTGAGAAACTTCCCGGATTGAGGATGCTGGTGCACAGTCTGCTCTCGATGCAGTCCGAGGGGTGGGTTGGTCGGATCTTGAAGGGCTTGGGGTCGTTGTGGAGAAGAATTTTCCGAGAGGAAAGGATTTAATTCGGACTCAGATCTTGACGAAACGGTGTAATTTGGATTCGGAAGTCACGCAACGGCTCGCGGCTTGCATAGATATCGATTGGTGAGCGTTCGTTCTGTATTCGTTCTGACCGTGCGCCATGTTGTAGTTCATTTCTGTCATACATACGGGGAATGTCGAACCACGTGGACGGAGCAGGGGACTCCCTGGGCACATCATACTCGAGTGGCAGTTCCAAACGAATAGTATATATGTACAGCAACTATGGTGACTCGGACTCGTGGGATGGCTGAACCCGACGAACTGGGATCGTGACTTCGCACTGCCCTGCGGCACACAGCAGTCCGTGCCATGGTCATTCTGAGAATCGAGATATACACAGCAGTTATAAGTGGCACAGGCCCCGCATCTGGGACGTGTTTGAGGTTTATGGCTTGGGCGGTGGAAGATCGGTATCGGGTCGGAATCCGATCGAACTGGCAGGGAAGTTGGGTCACTTCCCGGCTGCCCCCGAGGCGCAATTTCCCATGCGTTCGTTTCACTGAGGCGAATCCAGAGCCCTTTCTTCCAATAGGTCAACGTTCTGCGACGCGTCACGCGGCGAACCATTTCTCATCGAAGTCAAAGAATACAAATACGGTCGCGATTGCGACAACGTAACCGCAGTAAAACCGAATGTCCGCGTTTTTTCGCCAACGATAAGTTGGCATTCCGAGTATTCCAAGAACGAATGACGACGGTCGTCAGCAGCCACTGCCTAGCATGAGAATGATGCGTTGGTCGGGTTCTCAAGGAGGCAGCGCCAAGACGGCATGCGTTCGAACCGAGGCTTGTCCGAACACACTCCACGGCCGCTCAGGCTAGACCAAAGAAGTTGGTCAGACATCCTCGTCGAACGATACTAGAGGTTCGACACCACTCGCAACGACGTCGAGCGCTTCTTAGGTGGGTGTCAGAATTTCTCTGCTATATGGTTGACTTTTGTCAAGGTACCGTCATTCAATTGACCAGGTCACGGTGATCCAGCCAGTATGCACCTTCCGTGTGCGAATCATGCCAGTGGGCCGCGGTCCCGTAAGAGCGGATAACACCACAAGTATATCGTGCGTACATGTGTATTTTTCTGCGAGCAGATAAGGGACCCATACACTTGCCAAGCATTATCTGTAGGATCGCAACCATTCGGGTGGTTCTGTACTGAACGATGCCATCTCAGGATGGCATTACTTCTGCTGGGAGTTGCTATCAGATCCGCCAAGCTCGAATATTGGCGATCAGCCTGCTATGAAGGCCTAACGATCCTGTGGATGAGGCGGTCCATCGATGGATGGCCTCGTCCACAGGATCTCCTAATCCGTCATAACTCTTTGTGCTGGAGGGATGGGGTACTATACATCCTAATATTAAGTAGACTTATATATAGACCTGTCCTGCTTCATGGGCTAATTTTGGCCCAGGGTTGTTGGACGTGTCGTGAAAAGCAAGTGCAGATCGATTTGCATTGGCACCGCAGCTTTGATAGTATCCCCCTGTGGTTTACAAGGTCCGTGTTCTGACCATCAGAATCGTTGCCACAGTGTCGGCACAGCGCTAAACACTAACTTCGCCCCCTAAGCCTGGTGGCCCTCAAGGCCAAGTAGTCTGTTCGTCTGCATCGATCAGAACCTCGACCTCGACCACTAACAGAGGCTAAAAGGTAGATTTTTCCTCCGGTGCGACAACGTGACATGATGCACACAGCAGCGATGGAGCCAACGTCATCCCCGTCCACGCTGCCGCTATCCCAATCGACGTCGACGACTTCACGCTCGCTGCCACCGTCACAGTCGCCTTCCCTCATCTTCGACTGCACACATGTGAGTTGCCATCGCCCCCGTCGCCCTCGGGCGCTTTGCTCGCGCTGCTGCTATCCAGGAAACAATGACAATGCAACGACACTTGCCTCCCATTGCCTGAACCCCATCCTGCAGTGTCCAATTACACCACCACCGTCTTCCTTTGCCCCAGCCCATGTCCAGTTCCACGCGGTGGTTCATCGTTCGCCCCTTGGCGTGTCTTCACGCTCCAGCATCGATCGTCACCACTCGCTATGTTCCATCGACGCCCTGCAACAGGCCTCGCCGCCCATCTTCGCTTCAAATCACTCCACCCTCGCCATTCTCGTGTCGATCGAGTCCACCTTATATTCGTCCCGCGCGCCAGGAAGGCTCACTGCATCGCCCCACGTGAACGATGCCACGGCCTTCGGGCCATTAGGTTGCTGGTCGCAAGTTTGATCGATAATGCACATTGCTTGGCCTTTGGGCCACTAGGCTTAGGCGAAGTTCGTCGGTGGAAGTTTAGCGTTGTGCCGATGCTGTGCCGACGATGTCAAACATACACGTATTAGGGTGTATAATCCCTCATCCCCCCTGCAGTGCGCCACGCTCACCAGCCCATCACCGGATGGGATATTTGCCTAAGAATAATCGTCAAATTTTCAGCACTGGGTGACCACTGACGGCCAGAGGCGACACGATATGCCCCAGGCGGATATAAATAACCAGCCACGCCAGATGCGATCTGCCCGCGATCTCGGAGATAGGTTCACCGTGCTTACGCGGAATGCAAAACCACTGCATCACATGCCTCGGACGTGACCGCATCAAATGACCACGTTGATCGTCGCCAGGTCGACATATCTGGTACTCTGAACATGACTAGCATTGTGTCTCTCAGACATACCGAGAGCATGCGAGGTTTCACTTTTCGGTCAGGTATATTTTGCGTTTGGAGTATCTGAAAGGCCAAGCCACTCCAACTCACGGTGAATAGCAAGAACTTCGGGCGTTGACCGCTCTGTGGGTAAACTTTGTAGAAGATCCAATCTGCCAGATCGCACCAATAGCATTCAAAGAACAAATATTGAACCCCGTCTACGGACATTGTGAATGCAGGATGGAACTCCGTTCAACTTACCGCAATCAGGTATGTTTCGAATTGAGCATCCGGAAATGATCCGCTATCGTTGACCGTGTTTATGTACCGTAGGGCTATGAACTCTCTTCAAACTGGTTGATAGGAAACGAGTCATCATCGGGAAATCTGTGTCAGTACCAGACAGGACTGCGGGCTGCTGAGAGACAGTCCTGCTGCCATAGTCGTGCCGAACCGAGCCCCTTCGGCATCAGTTGGGTGCCCTTCTACAAGGATATGAGCCGTACAGTACACCGAGGGCAGGGAAGGAGATGTCGCAGAGTTCAGGCCTGCAAAAGCTCTCGTCAGGGGGCTAGCGCTATCTTGACCACACCCCATCCCAGAGGGGCCGTTTAGGTCGCGATCAATCTGCAAAACAGAGTAAGTATATAACGCTATCATTCGAAGGCATCCTCGCTGGAGGCTGTTTGAATGATTAGCCGAGGCCAACCGTGTCGACGCCTGCATCTCGACACAGCCGTAGCTAGGCTTAGCAAGGCCTAAGAATCTTCCGACGACCAAAACCCGCATCACAGTGCAGTGCTAGCCTGGATGGTACCGAGACTAAGCCATAGTCTCCGAGTCTGCCCTAAGAAACTGACATAACCAAACTACCTTCCTAATCGAAAAGTGAATCTCACTCGGATCCTGACCTCTAGGTTTTCTGATTGGCTGTGGGAGCAGAGCGCAGGGGTGGTGACCCCGGACAGGACTATGTTACACTTGGTCCGGGTAGGGCCAAGCACAGCCTCGATAAGGCAAGGTCGTCACGGAAGGGTACGTCTGAAGGGGCTTCCTTAGCAGACAGTCAAGGGTTCGACCTTGTGGTTCGATCGAAGGGATGTCCAAGGGGTTTCCTAGGACAACGGAGGAGTTCGCAGGAGCATCCACTCAGAAGTAGGACGGAGACTTAGAGAGACTCGGGAGTGTCGCGAGCAGATGTATTCGAGGGGATACTCGAGGAGGTCTAAGCTAAGGAGAATACAAGGGCGAGCGACGGTTTATATACGTGAAGAAAGGAGCATGACTAAGCGGATGAGTCATAGGAAGTCTGAAGTGAGTCATCCACAGTGAGGACGCGTCAGCGTATTGGTAATACAAATGGAATGTTGTGGAATGTGTTGGAACATTCCATCGGTTCCGAAGAAGGTGAACTAAGAAAGGTAAAGTCAAGTCATCGGGTTGCGCCAACGAAGTGAAGCAGAGTTGTGGAAAGGAAGCGGAGAGAGAAAAGAACAAGGGAATCGTAACATTACCCCCTTAGTAAGTCCGAAGTTATGACAAGGACAACTTAGAGAGTGCAGTAAGAAGGTCCGGGGGAACCGGTGATGTTGGCCCAGGCCACATCATCGTAGATACCATCGTCGTAGGCATCTTCATCGTCTGAGGCCCAGTAGAGGCCAGCGCTGCGTTCTGGGTGAGCGTGAGGGGGTCGCCCTCCAGTGGAGATGCGAGCGGAGCGGTAGGGATGGGTTCGGCGGGCGGAGCGTGAGGAGGAACTGGAGGAGGATGACGAGGCGATGACCGGGGGAGGAGTGCGAGGGCGGAGAGAGGGGCGGTTGGGACAGGCCGACGGATAGTGGCCAGGGGCCCAGAGATGGCAGACGGGGCAGCGATGCTCCCTGCAATCGCTGCGAAAGTGTCCAAGGCGGTGACACTTGTGGCAAGTGTCGACGTAGGAATTGTCCGCGGGGACCATGACGGGGTAGACCTGGTCGTCATAGCGGCGCCAGGCTTGATCAAAGTCCGAGAGTGGGAAGCGATAGATGCGGGGAAGGATTTGGTCGGGTATGGGCGTCGGAGCGGAACGGACAGCGAGTAGAGGGTCGGGGAAAGGGAAGCAGAGTTGGATGGGTCTGGTACCCGCCAATTCTGCGGTAAACCGGTCAATATCCGCGACGAACTTGGTCATGCCAAGTTGGTGGAGGGCGACAAGGATGTGTTTGCGGGCTTCGCGATGGATGATGTGGACTTGGGTTCGTACAATCTGCCCTTCTGCCGAGGCGGGTGTCCAGTTCTGTATGTTTTGGAGGCGTTCTAGCTGGAGGAAGGTACGATAGAGGGTGAATAACGGGGAGTCAAGGTCGAGATGGGCCGAGATGGGGATGGTTAGACGAGGGTCATGGAGGTGACTAATGACCTCTCGTTCCCCTGTGGGGTGGAGGGAGTCCTCACAAAGCCGGTGGGCCGCGAGGGGAAGATCGACGGACAAGACTGGGAAAGGCGGCGGAGGGAAGTACTCGGAGGTAGTGGTCACGATGGAAACGGGTTCTGGGTCGCTATCAATGGTGATGGACGAAGGGATTTCCAAGCCCTCGAGAGTGTAGGAGAGGGAGGATTCTGAGATGGAAGGGGAAGAGCAAGTTGGTCCAATGGACATGGTTCGTATGAGGGCGATAGTTGTTTGGTTGACTCGAGTTCGGGTGGAGGAGGGAGCAGATGAGGGAGAGAGAGGGAGTCGATGAAGTTTTTTATACTCCAGAAGTAACTCCGACGCATGTTTAAGGTCCGCTTCAGTGGCCCATGAGTCATCCTCGGCTGTGTATCCCTTCCATCGGATCAGGTACCGACGGGAGGACGGGGTTCCGCGGTGGCGTAAGATCCGTTCTATTTCATATTCCTCTTCGCCTTTGACAAGATCCGGTGGTGGCGAAGGGAAGTTCCGTCCGTGGACATCGTTTTCGCGATAGGGAGATAGGAGAGAAGCGTGGAAGACCGGATGGATCTTCCAGGTCTTCAGCAGGCGGAGT
>JBBPLT010000363.1:0-28531 GCA_038089955.1 Strobilomyces dryophilus | reverse complement strand
CAAAACACTGGTATGTTTCACATTATGTCTTCCATTCTGCCACCCCCTTGATGGTGATGGCATCACCTCATGTTATGGAAGCATGCACTGGTTTACATGCAGACTCCTCATGTTCTATTTATCCTTCTATGGTACATTCCTATGCAGGGTATAGGGTATGGACTTCTTTCCTCTATTTGGTCCTGCATCTGTAGATCAAACCAACACATATATATACATAGATTGTGTATATAAGTCCAAGGGGCTTGCATTGGATATCCTCCAGTCAAGTTCACTTGGGTCTGAACCTCCCTAAGCCTGCCCAGCCTTGATTCCAACACCGCACCCTCTTCCTTGACTTCCTGGTGTTGGTCAACATTGACAAGGGGTAACCTAAGACCTTGATTGGTTTGGGGTTGTATCACACAGGCCACAAGTTGATGACACTTTGTAGCCCAGCTTGTTAGGTTGGTTTGGATTGGGGTCTCCTCACATGGTTTGGTAATTAATTAGCAGTGTGTGGTACCTTATTGTATTTACTTTGTCCTTGCCTCTCTTCAACAAGGGAGTCAGATAATATATCAGGCAGTCTACAATTTGCACCTCTTTTCCTTTGATTTAGGGTTTTCCAATAACATTTCAAGTTGATAACACATCCAAAGACTTTTAGTTTGATGGTCAGGTTAATTTTCCTATAGCCTAGACCACTCTTGGTCCTATTTCATGCCATTTAATGCCTTTCAGCCAATAGTTCTCAAGACCAATATTTTTTTCCATGGTCTAGACCACATATCAGTTTACTTCTTGACCTTCAGATTATTTAATCATTGGTAAATTTACTTCAGA
The DNA here is from genome assembly GCA_038089955.1 of Strobilomyces dryophilus. Lineage (NCBI taxonomy): Eukaryota > Fungi > Basidiomycota > Agaricomycetes > Boletales > Boletaceae > Strobilomyces > Strobilomyces dryophilus. The sequence continues at coordinate 27,706 of JBBPLT010000363.1, read as the reverse complement.
CTATTCTTTTCAGATATTTTCTTATTAGTTAAACTTTGTTATACCTTAACTACAAGGTCCAGTGATCTTGATCTTTTTTAAAGACCATTAGTACATCTTGTGTTACTACCTTACCCTACTACACTACCATCTACTAACAACCTCTCAATTGCCTAAACAATTTTCTTTCTTCTTTTTTGACTTTTCTACCACATTCTCAGACTTTTATACACCAATAGACTTTTGGACTTCAACTTTCCATGCCCTTAGCCCAAGTATAGGCCCAGTTCTTGACCTCAAGAATATAGCCAACAATCTCAGACCCCTTTTGAAATAAACAAATTGCAACTAGTATCCATCACAATCTATTTCCCAAATGTTACTTCTCCTGAGGTTGTTGTTTTACAGCTTATTGGATCCAATTACTGGAGGCATATCCTATCAACCTTCTTGGAATACCTCAACTTAGCAAATCATTCAATATCTCATGCCCCTAGAGATGCGCATGTTGTCTCTTCCTGGCTGCTTTACATACAGTGGCATAAGCAAATAGCTGAATATAATATTCAATCTTTACAACATCTTGTGCAAGTTTCTAACATTGCTGATATAGATCACAAAATTAGACATGCTCTAGAACAATATTTTTATGGTGCTATGCTATAAAGACTTTTTTTGCAGGATATAGATGAATTGATTCTGCAGAAGCGTCACTTATACAATCTACTTTTAAAGTAAATAGTGTTATTCATGTCTTGTTGCTGCATATTTAACTAAAGAAATTAAAAGTGGTGTGAGGAATACTCCACTATAGCCCCATTAGGCAAACCAAATACTTGAAAAATATATCTAGCCTAACATTTCTCTTATATATCTTCTTCTACAATCATCTAGTTATGTTCCATATCAAATACCATTGCCAAAATAGCTGAAACATCATGTTTCTCCCTTCAAAACAGCACTTAATAACAACATCAATGTTTACAATACATTATATCAACTACTGTGTGGAATTTGGCTAAAGCCATAGAATAGATCTCATAGACATTGAATTCCTTGTTCTACTAGATAACTGCTTGACATCAACCAGCAATTCCAGTTTAGTTCACTTGGATATCCCCTCTCTAAGGCCCTAGCCTAGATTTCGACTACCATCACTTCACTTCCATAGGGTTTTAGTTGCCAAGTGGAAATCTGAGAACTATTCTGGTCTAGGGTTATATCAGATGTAATCCAAGAATGGACAATAAAGCAACTCATTGTTTGAATCATATTGCTACAATCATTATTGGTATTGTTGGGCAAAAAGGAACATAAAACATTATCAACCAGATTAATTAGGAGTTCTGGACATAAGAAGATATCCTAGAAACCAATATTAGTTATTAGACTAATGCATAGATATGTTATACAATTTCAAACCAATCAAAGTCTTAGGTTACCTCTTGTCAACTATAACCAACACCAGGAAGTTAAAGAAAAAGTGATAGTGTTTGAAATCAAGGTTAGGTAGGCTTAGGAAGATCCATACTTTAGTGAACTTGACTAAAGGATGTTTAGTACAAGACTGCTGTGTTTATATACATACTACCTATATATGTGCACATTACCAGATACTCTAATCTACAGATGCAAGACTAATAAAGAAAATGAAGTTTATACCCTATCTCATCTATATAGTAATATATTATAGAAGGACAAGTAGAACATATGATGTTACATGTAAACAATGATTACTTCCATAACATGAGGTATGATACCATCTAGTAGAACAGATAACATAAAAACATACAACTGTTTCAAATATCATATTATAGATAAGAAAGAGGGTGATGATGTTGTAGAGCTCAGGCTTGCTCTATAGTGATATCCCACTATGTGCCCACTCTCCAGGCTTCATCTAACTATTTTTATTCCAGTCCTGAGCCACAAACACACCTGCACTGATAGTTTTATAGTCCAATTCTTTTTTTCTGCACTTTGGATCATATGTCAGTCCACTGACATCTCAGCCATACAAAAAGTTCATGGATCTTTTAATACCCAAGGCCAGTGAACTATGAGAGCAACCAACTAATATTTTTTTCTCTAATCTGGACTATACATTGATTGGTTTGACTTAGAAGATCTTGGATTACTTATCATTTGCCCAGACTGGCTTATTTAGGCTTTTAATACCTTAGTTACAAGGCCCAGGATCTCCAAGCTCCTTTTTAAGGTCGGTTTTTATATGTAAATTACAATAGGCAACAAAATGTTGCAATAACTAACCTTAATACAGTGTGCTTTACATACTGCAATCACTTGTGGGAATTTCGCTTAGATTTGGCATGACTAAACATAGTAAAAACAAACAGCTACAAATAGGTCCATAGGTCATGTAATTTGACCCAAAGATGGCTGAGATATTGCCATTTAAAGGTACCCATGTCATGGCAATAGTTTTGTTGCTGGTATCTATGAATGGTATGCATAGGTATTAGTATGAAGTATATCCTCCTTTGGCCTTGATGACCTCTTGAACCCTTCTTGGCTTGCTCTCAATTAATCTCTGACACTCCTCAACTCCAATTTTGTACTACTTCTCTTGAATTCTCTCCTAAAGTTCCAATACTCTCTTGAGTGGCTCTGGGTATCTGCTAGTCTTCCTTTGAGGAGAAACCATAGGTGTTCTGGTTCATGTATGCTTGGGTTCATTATCCTGCTGAAAGATAATGTCCTCAGAAGAAATTTCATAATCCACCAATGTTTTTGTTGGAGTTCATTCTTTAAAATCTGTATATAGAGGTTAGCATCCATCTTACCATTAATCCTGCAAGCCATTCCAACTCCTTCCCAAGTCATACAGACCAATAGCATCACTGATCCTCCCCCAAACTTGACTGTTCCCTCTACAAGCCTGTCACTAAGACCCTCTCTTGTCTTTTTCTAAGCCCATTGCCTACCATCTGACCCAATGCAGTTAATTTTGGTCTCATCTGATCATATAACATGCTTCCAGTCATTCACAGTCCAATGCTGGTGTCTCAAAGCAAAGTCCAATCTATTTCTCCTATGGCACTGGAAAAGAAGCAGATGTTTTTGCTTCACCATAGTCTTCATACCAGTTTTTTTCAAGTGGCAAAAAATGGTCTATGGGGGGGATAGACTAGTTCTTGATATCCTGCAAAGTCTTGGTAATCTGGACTGCATTTTCAGCCTTCCCAGTACCAAGAAGTTGAATATGATTTCCAAGTTTAAATATATCAACAACAAAACTGTTGCAATGACATGGACATCTTCAAATAGCAATATCTCAGCCACCTTTGGGCCAAATCACATGACATATGGATCTATTTATAGCTGTTTGTTTTTACTATGTTTGGTCATGCCAAATCTAAGTGAAATTTCCATCAGTGCTTGATGTACTACATTAAGGTTAGTTATTGCAATGATTTTGTTGCCCACTATATCCATGGATCTGGCTTTAATCAATCTTTCCTTTACCTGGTATCCATCCTGCTAGTTCCTCTCTACCATTTGAAAGTTTTCTTCTTTCTCACTAACATCTCATTAACCTCCCTATACTCAACTAACTAACTGGTCTTTTTAAACTCTAATTTCCCATAGCTTCAGAGCAAGTATCAGTCTATCCTATAGCATCCAGCTGGGACTTTAGCAAATGTCTTGGGCCTCCTTATGGGTCAAGCCTATTATCATGCCCAAGTCCCTCACCAACAATTTTACAACATCATGGACATAGGGCAAGACTGCAGGTGATAATCATTGTTGTTGGAGTTTAGGTATGAAGTGTGGCTGTACTACTGGCATTTCTATGGATTATTCTGTTAAGGTTCTAGAGGGTGGAACAAGTGACCACAGTCTAAGGAAGAAAAATAAGGGCACTATTTTCATTTAATCAAAAAGATAGCTATGAGATATCCATAGATAAGATAAAAGATAATAATGTTAGGTTTTGTGATTTTTTACCACATTGAATGTTTTACTATGCTCTATTTGACTTCTGGGTATTACCATTGCATTCCTCATGGTTAACTTACCCTATATCCACTTTTCTGGACTTTCTTACCTTATTGTTGCCTCTACAGGCTTTTGACTTTACTCTGAGTCATATTGTGGTTGTTGTATATGACTTTGATCACACTGATTATATGATTCCTTTAAATATCTGACTAATCTAAGCATTTAATCACTTTAATCACCCTAACTGTTTGACCAATCTATTAATCTGATTACTCTGATTGTTAAATCACTTAAATCAAATACACTAGTCAAAGCTATGTTTTGCTATATCTAATTGCTTTCAGAAAATGCAAAATATGCATTATGTACTTAGATTACTCCAGAATAGTTATTTATGCATTTTTATTACATTTTCTATATTTGTAATTAATAGTTTCCTAGTCACTGAACATGGACTATGCATGGCTACCTGGTAATTTATACACTCCACTATGAAATAGAACCATCTACTATGCTTTCAATAGACTCAAACCTTATATTTTCATGAAATCTTTAATGTATTTTTGGTGCAGTTAATTCCAAGATCTTTTATCTAGGACATCTAGGCTTTTTGCTAGATTCTGGCCTTGAGTCATACTACATTAGAAAGTTGACTATTGGTACTACCTACTTTAAAAGCCTTTTAAAAATACATTAAAAACACAATATCACAAATCCTTTTTGTATATATGCAAAATCTTGGAGCTCATATATCACTTTAATCAAGCTATTAATTATTTAAATTGGCAATTAGATTTCTAAGATAAAATCAAAAATACTGTAATTGACTTAGTCATAGATGATAAAATACTACAAAGATAATTTAGTGAAATCTTACAAATATTCCAAATAGATTATTGGAATATGAAAATCCACAGATTACTTTACTTTCAGATTTTTAGCAACTATTTAAGTGATATTAACACGGATTAAGCATAATTCTAGCCTATTGGTTCAATCTTAGCCTATATTGACCCATATAAGTCCCTTTTCTACAAAGCTAGTTGCTTTTTTTCTCATTTCAGACTTATTACCTTGAACAAGTGATAAGTAAAGAGGGCTCTTTGAGTAACTCAAAGCAAGAAATTACAGGTTGATGATTGGCCTAAAAGTCTAATAGTCTAGGCTAAAGGTCTGAATGGCTATGTGAGTGATAGATGATATGAATAGTGATAGTCATTGGTGAGCAAAAGTAAACTGTCCATACTGAAACTAGATATGACATTTTATACTCAACCAAGGTCAAGACTACAAAACAAATCTGAGAACAAGTGTAAGTAAGGATAGACATTGTTGGCTCATAGATAGTGATGGCCAATAGTTGCTGCATCTATGGTGAGTCTGATATAACTTTCTCCTATCTAACAGATCTTTTGAACTGTTAGAGTGACCACTTATGTCATCTTGAATAGACTTATTGTTATACAACTAGAGCCCACCACAACAGACTCACAACAATTGAATTCTAGATGGCATCTTTGACCCACTGCTCAATATCAAGTAATTGAAGCTAACTGCCAAGAGATAAAATTTTTATACACCCACTTTTGGGGCCTCAACATCAATAAAGACTCATTCCTTTTTCTGCCAGTGACCTCTCATCACAGCACTAACTGTTATATTTGACAGCAATTAGACACCTGAAAATATTGATCAACCCTATTAGTACTCTGATTGGTCTATCTCCAATATGAGCATTGGATTGAAGGTTGCATTCCTAGCATAAATCCATAATGAAGCTGCTGAAAAATTCTTGTGTGTGGAGTCTTGTGACAATAAGGAAATTTGAGTTATAAATATTATTAAAAGATGGTGTGCATGGCATTGTATTCAATAGGTAGCTAGAACTTGCTGAAGACAACCAGTAAGGGAGCAAACAAGTTGGCACCACCAAATGTGCACCAAGTCTCCTAAATTTAGCTAGTCAAAATGAAAACTCAAGCTTCAAGAGTGTTGACAATGTAGATTGAAAAATAAAATAAAATAAAGTGGTACATTGTGTATCTAGAGATTGTATAACCAAAACTAAATATAATCCCCATCAAATTACAAGTCTGATACACACTTTTATTTTTGATGAAACAAGAGCCCAATTCTGTAAAGTCCTCAGTGCCTCACATATACAAGTATCCAAATGTTTCTGCCCACCCTTCCTCACCACAATTAACTATCATCAGCTATACAATTATCACTATTCAGGTCCATTGGTACAAAAATGAGGTAATCAGAATTTGGTGTGCCAGAACATTACCCTTGTGGCACCACTGCCTGGTCTTCAAGTTGGGTGGAGATAGGGGTCAATGGCTGAAAGCCCTATGCACACCCTCTGTATTCAACCATTTACATTGCCTTTCTTTCCTCTTGAATGTAAATTATGCCTATGTTGGTTGAAATACTCTCATGCAGCTGTGAACTAGTTTGTTTCCTTCTTACTTTGAGCCACAACTCTAGTGATTGGTCTTGTGACAAAAGAAAGTTTTAGGTTCTTGGATTGTCTATTTAATTCCAGCAAATTTTAAACTACCCCCCCTGACATCACCAGCAACACACACAGCCTTCCAACTTTGACATGTCACCCCTTGATACTATTAGCAGATTATTATTCTTTCTACTTTTTTCTTTCTACTTTTTATATATAGTTAGCTTGTGTCTGCAAATACTTGAATGCACCATTTCATAGTCATTACCTCTATCTGCTTGCCTTACACATCATGACTGAGATGAATATTTTTACTTAGAGCATATAGACATATACATAGGATTCATCATAGGATATATAGTTTATTTGCTCCACTTATGAGTAAGTCTTCATTATAGCCTTTTAATAGGTTATAAGCACTGGTATCTTTTCATCTTACAAACCTAGTATCCCACTTACCAATATATCCACTATTTCTATTACCACTAACATGCTTCCAGAAACATACCAAAAGCTCAATATGAAGAGGTAGGTATGAACTAGGCAATTTTTACTTTCGCTTTCAATACTACTATTGAACCTGTGGGATCATTTTGATGAAACTGTAGCTAAACCAATGTTCACCAGATTTTTGACCACTGAAAAAACAAGCTATAAAATAAATAATATAAAAATGATGGAATCTTGATGCACCTGCTTACCTAGCAAATTGACAGTAGTAAAGCTTCAGAAGGCAAAAACTGTAAAGCAGATGTGAAAAAAGATTCTAATAGAGAAAGGAGCTTATGCATAAATAGACCTGTGCACTCAATTTCTTGAGTCTTGGATACTGAGAGGTGGTGATGCATGGTAGTTTTTGAACAATATTTAGACCAAACAAGAGGAATTATTATCAGTAGGAGTTATTATTGAGGAAATAATGATTATTCACTCACTTTTTTCATAACTTCACATTAACTCAGCTTACCATTGCTCACTTATGTGCTGAAACAAAAATGATTGCACCTAACATCTTGATTTCACTTATCAGTAAAGAAGCAGAATGACAACACAAGAAACATGCTATTAGAAGGAATACAAAGGACTATGACAAGGCAATGGCCATGATGTCATCTATGAGGCCATATGAATACAGTTTAGGGCATGAATCCTTCTGTAGTGCTCAGTAGAAGTGGCTATGCTGGAACTGCAGCTTAGATTAGCATCTAGGCATGAAACATAACAAATTGCTTAAAAACAGCAAGAAAAAACCTTACTTGGATAGTGTCCATACTGCTATGAACAACACTAACTCCAAGAATGGTGTATTTGAGGTTATCAAGAACAATAACAACCTTCTCAACCTAACACCAATAGAATTATCAGGCAGCAATAACAAAAGATATCTAGTGGCAGTGCTGGTCCTTTACCTACCACTGAAGATAACATAGAGAAGAATACTGCTATGGAGGTTAGTGACTATCAAACAGATATGTGCCATGCTCTACAATCTAGACACCACTTGTGTTACATTATCCTAGACTAAAATCATATGCTAGATGTCCCACTAACCCTGCTGAAGTCATTTATTTATTGCTGTAAACCAACAAAAGTTTAGTACTATTGAAGTTAAGTGCCCTAATCATTGAAATTTCAATGCTGTGCATAATAAAGGCATTGTACTCACATCAGGTTGAATCCATATCTGTTCAGGTCAATTGGCCATCTAGATGAGCTTGAACTCTTGATGATCTTTGCAGATAGCTACTACATAAACTGTGATACTAATGAAGAGACAATTAGACACATACCACAATTGTTAAAGTACTTATACTATGTCATATACAAAGAATTGAATATACTACTACTATAGCAGTGTAACTTATAGTTATGGAATTGGTCTATATCGCACCATCTATTACATGACATCTAGCTGAATAAGATCTTGTTAGTGGACAGAAGATCAATATATCATAGGATAAGCCTATGTTCTGCAAGTTCTGCATATATTGGAAGGCTATTCATAAGCCATCTCTAAGGAGTATAAGGGTTCATATTCTGAATCAATTGGCAATGTGGTCTTTTCTAATGTTTAAGACCCTGCACCTATTATGACACTTGATAGCTAGTGCTATTACAATATGTTATGTTTACAGACAATAGTGCATGATTTACCCATTTTCATGGCTAAACAAACAATTAGCAGTAAAGTCAAACTTTTCCATAAAGAAGCAAAGGACTATATTACTAAGCATGTTACTATGCACCACATGCTACAGTATAATGGAGTTGCTGAACAAATAAATCAGATTATCTTGAAAAAGATGTAGAGCTTGGACTTGCTCTACACAGGTATCCTACTATCTGCCCACTTTCTAGACTTCACTTGATGACCACTATCCTGTCCTGAGCCAGAAAACCATCATGCATTAATAGTCTGATAGTCCAGACTGATTTTCCCATAGTGCACACTATATGTTAGTCTAACACAGACACCTTGGATATGCTGCTGTTCCATTTCTACAATGTCTGGGGCCGGTGAACTACAAAACCAATAGACTAACACTTTTTCCCATGGTCCAGACCATACATCAGTCTTGTACAGATGATCTTGGACTACTTACACTTCATCCAGACCAGTCTATTTAGGCTTTTGGTACCTTAGTTACAAAGCCTAGTGCATCCAGACTTCTTTTTAAGCCAGTTTCAAGTATTTACACATGTATCTAGCTTCTATCTATCTTTGGACTACTTGCCATCCATCTTGCTAGGTCCTCTTTGCCATCTGAGAGCCCTCTCCTACCTCACTGACACTCCACTGACCTCTCCTCACTTGACTGACTGACTGGTCTATTCAGACTCTGGTTTTCCATAACTCTAGACAAAGCATTAGTCCATCCCAGAGCTTCCAGGACTTCAGCAAACACCTCGGACCCCCTTTTGGATTGAGCCTATCATGCCCATGACCATTATCTATGATTTCTAGGTGTTCCCACACCTAGGACTTGTGTTTTACAAAGATCCAATATTGTATGTAAGCAGGCTTCTAAAATTCCTATTATTATAATAATGGCCATGTTTTTGGCACATCTCCACCACTGTAGTGTCATCATAAACTTCCAGTTGCTCACTTTGTGTAAAACTAGCTAGGGAACATGGGTATCAGATGCCCTATTTATATAGAGGAATGGTGGCAAGGGGTGGGAATCTTCAGGGTTAAGGATTTTACTAAGTATAGAATCGGATGCCCATGTGGAAGGAACAAGGGAACAAATGGAAGACTGTTAGTAACTATGGTGTCTGTTGGAGACAGATATGTAGCTGTGAGAGCATACACAAAAAGTGGAGTCAGATCAGAATCAAAGGAAAATAATGATATCATAGTGTCTGATGGAGACAGGACCACAAGAATGGAAGCATGCACAGGAAGTGGAAGTGGATAAGAGTCTAGGATTGGATATCATTCCTAGGCTTCTTGGACAACCATGAGAAAAGGGAACCTGGTGGAGGAATAGAAATAGGGTTGAAATCAGTCTCTATAGAAGAATCTTTAGGAGACAATGAAGGAAATGTTGGGGTGGGGCTCCTTGTTCCAGTGACTGTAACATGATCTAGTTTTATAATATTAACAACAACTTCTTTTCATCTGATATTAATCCAGCAGTATGACTGTTATTTATCTTGTAGCTTAGGCAACCTCTGTGAGGGTCCAATATGCACATTTAATTGGTACATAGCTTTTTCAATTTTTTGACATATACATACACTTGCAAAGAACTCAGCTATGTCCTTTTTTTGTAATGAAATACACAACATTCTTGAAATGAGCACAATTTCTCCATGCAAATCACTCCAAAAGTTGCATAGATATGCCAAGAAATTTATCAAGAAGAGGACCCTACTACCAGTTAGAATAAATGACTGTTACAATGTATGTTTTATCAACTTCATTGTGGAGTCTTCATGTACCTTATATTCCTGTGGTCCTATCCAATTCATTGTGATGAATAGCATTATATCATCATATAGCATCTGTAGCACTTACCATTATTGGGTAAACAAAGGCCAATGAAGTGTGGTACCTAAGTCAACATTAAGGAGATGGGTAAGCATGGACAATGATGTTAGTGATACAAAAATGCAAGGCAAGCTATAGTGACTGGATTGAATAGACATGGCAATAGATTACTTGGCTCAGTGGAGATTTTTGGTAGTAATCTTCTACACTATCTTGTGTGAGACTCCTAGTCTAGCCATCACTACTAGTCAAACACTACTGCATTCAATCTGCTTTACTTTGTAAGACTCTGCTCTACTTTAAGTGAGCACTGCTAGGTTCTATACTATCAGTGTAACAAAAGAACTAGCTCTCTTTCCTCTTATTTTGCCACAAGAGTAGGAGACCAACAATATCTGGATATAATACACTCTCTTTGCTCAGATGGCATGCCCCCATCCTTTGACCTCCACAGATACCCACCTTAGACAGCATCCCATCTTGATGACAATGTCCCTGCCTTGACACTAAAGACATGAAAGGGGTCACTAGTACTCTAACCTCCACCAGAATCCCAGCATACTTTACCTTGTTTGATGGATTTCAAGCAGGGAATGTTCAAATCTCTATAGAAAACACTAACATCTTCTCCAGATATGAAATATCCATCATGAATGTTAAAGCTCCAATGGACACAATAGCAGGTAGAGAACTGCTTAGGAATAGATCAGTTTCTCCTCCATATGCAGAATCAATTAAACAATAACAGCACACAGGAAATGATTTCCCTAGTGATACAACCCTAAGACCAATATAGTCCTTGAGTTACCACTTGTCAACCAAGAGCTCTCTGGAAGTGAAGAGGGAGGTTGGAATCTAGGCTGGGACCTTAGAGAGGAGGATACCCAAGTGAACTAGACTGGGGATGCCAGTTGTCATCTGTCAGGTCTATATATTCAAGGACTACATAGGTTTACATAATATGTTTCATCTATAAGAGTCCATACTCTAGACCCTCAGGGTGTAGGGGTGTGGCTGAAACATATATCAAGGAGTGAAACATGTGTTGTAGAGCATCAAAGAAGAGAAGTATACCACAGCCTTGTGGCAGTGGGAGAATGGAAGAGAAGTATGACGGAGATGAAACATGATGGAAGCATGTACAGCCTTGGGCTGTGTCAAGGGTGTGTATCCTGATGATAAGATAAGGAGATGAGATAAGGAAAGAAAAGAAAATGTGCTAAGTCTGTCATCCCTTGGGTAGGAGGCAGTGTTATGAACACCTAGTGCTATCCCAGAAGAAATCTAAGCCAGAATACCCAAAGACTTTTTTGGAAAATCTGACCATGCCAAATGGTAGAGCATATCATGCAGAACTACTACAAGATCAATGGCAAGCTGTTTTCTCCACAGTAACAGATACCCATCTTCCTTAATAAGCTCCAGAACTAGCAAGAAAGGCTCTTTGTGGAACCACTCATAGGAAAAGCCCTTTTGAAAAATGAACAGGAACACCCTATCAAAGACTTTCTCACCACATTTATCCCATATAATGCCAGAGCTAAGGCTAGGACCAAGTTAAAATCCCTTTAACAAAACCTATAAAACAAAAAGAACAGTGTAAAACAGAAATCCTCTCTATGATGACAATGAGTGTGGGTTTGTGAGCATGATAGGCTCGACCAAAAGGGGGATCTGAGATTATTTACTGACTTCCTAGAGGCTTTGGGATGGACTGACTGCCGGCAGTGCTGCCATATCCCTATCCTAGAGAGACTAGACCTCCAATCTAGACTCCAAAAACTTATGATTATCAGCCATAGCCTTGCACTATGTTCATGATGTCATCACCCTTTTTTATATCTATCAGGGCTATGCCCTTCTAGACCCTTATCTATGGAAGCCTGGCAGCTTCTACCCCTATGCCCAGTAGGCTGTGCCTCCTCTTCCATCTTACAGAAGCACTGGCTTGCTTTTTTATACTTCTCTTCTGTAATATCCAAAATACTGGTATGTTTCATATTATGTTTTCCATTCTGCCACCCCCATAATGGTAATGGCATTACCCCATGTTATGGAAGCATGAACTGGTTTACATGCAGACCCCTCATGTTACAATCCCTATGGTCGCCCTGGAGGATAAGGAGTACTTCTGATAGAAATGCACTCAGTTTCTAGGACCATGGCCTCTTTAAACGTCTTAGTATATGCCACCAATTTATTTCTTCTATGACTGACTCACCTTGACTTGTATTACTACTGTGTTCCACTTCTTCCACTTCTGCACAGAACCCATACCATTCCACTTCCATTTCTGTTGATTCTCTTCTGCCTGACTTGCTCCACAGTTCCTATTCCCTTCCGAATGGGCATCTGCTTACTCCTCTAGGGTATCTCTCTTTTTGACCCTTGTAGTTCCCACCTTCATCCAGAATGTATAGATACCTGATGCCCATGTATAGTAGTACCTAGCTAGTTCTATGCAATCCAAGCTTAGTTCCTAGCCATCCACTTGCCTTGATGGTTTGAGTCTTGTGAGACCCCCTTCTTGATAAGTCTTCATTTCACTTGGAGAAAACACTGCTAGGTTCTATGCTATCCAGCATAACAAAAGAACTAGCTCTTTCATTCCTCCCCTCCACATTGGAGTAGGGAGAGACTCATATAGTCAAGATTCCATTGCACTCCTGGGCCGACTCCTTTGACGATGAACCCCAACCCTCCAGACTCTTCTCTCTCCCAGAACAGACCTCTGCTGTCACATCTACCAGTAGGATTGCTGGATCCTCTTGAACTCCTGCATCTCCCTTGCCTCTGCATCATATCATCAGAACCACCCATCTTGGTACCCAAAAGCCACCACACGAGCCACCTTTGCCACCTAGTGAGAGGAGACCACTTGAAGAAGGACCAGTCTCTCTACCCCTCACCATCAAAGCTCTAGAAGAAGCCCTAGGCCCCAGACTGATGTCCACTTGGGAAGAACTCACAGAACAATCCCCTTTCCAATTGCCTAAATCTGAGATGGACACCAGAACCATCCATGCTCATGAAGTGAAAGCCAGCCTCCCTGAAGGATTTTCCGGAGACCTGCAGGATGCTTAATGGTGGAGCAACACAATGAAGGCCTACTTCACCATTAACTCCAGTGTCCATTCCCCCAAATAACAATGACTTATTTTCCTTAACATGCTGACCAAAGGAAGAGAACGGTTCTTCACTCCACTTTTAAAGACACTTTTAGATCCTGTAATTGCTGATAAGAATAACAGTAAATGTCAACATTGCTGTGGTACCTTCCAAAAAGTGTGATCTGAAATTCCAATGATGCAATTGGTGTGCCAGCACGTCTGAGGATTTGTGTCATTATGGTTATCGTAAGAATCGACAGCATGACGAGTTGCAGGAGACTGAATTCACTATCAATGAGGCCCCAAGAGCATCATAGAGTGCTTGATGTGTATCAGGGTGATTTTGACAATGAGTTATACTGCATATGTGGATGGGAAAGTGAGAGCACAAACAGATGTGTCATGATACAACTGTCATGCCATGGGAAGTGGCTGGGTGTCATATCCTGTACAAATGCTAAGTCAAACTCCACTTAGGTGGACTTTACTCCACAGCAAGAACACACGAACTCTGCTGCTTTCTTGCACTAGAGGATATCCTGCACTCCCAGACTTTGGTTCTGCTCTTGGCTTGGTACCTTTTCCTTGTCCTCTTATGTTCACTCTTGTATTCCTTTTAGTCTTAGTTCCACATCTTAGCAAGTTCCATACCAGTGCTGCACTGCTCCAGCATTCCGCTTATCCCAACTTCCATCTTACTCATGTCCATTCTCTGTTCCCGTTCCAGACTTATAGCTATGTACCCTCTTAGTATATAAAGTCTTATACATTACTCTATAGACCTCAGTTTGAATATCAAATAGATCCAACTTCCTCTGACTTCCACTTGAGTCTTTGACTCTCCTCTGACCTACTTGACTTTGTCATTGATGATGTTAAGTCAAACTCCAGCCCTTTCTAAAATTCCAGGACAAGACTTAGACAAGGGTGCAGCACTCCAACCCAAGTTGCTGAAGCCAAGTCCAGTCTGACAAAGTCAAAACTCCGCCCTCAAGAAGTTTTGTCTGGAGTTGACCCAGACTCTAACACTAGGCTCCTCTATGGTGACCTCCTTGGAGGGCCTGGACCTGGAAGCACGAATCACAAGCATCGAAAGAAAATCATAATAGCCATGAACATGATCCATAGAATTCATATGGCTAGGTACAGGGAAGGTATAAACCCAAACTTGAACAAACCTGAACTCTAAGTGAACTAGGGGATAAACCTCCCAGATCCCCAGTTCATAGACATGAATCCCAACAAAACATGGAGATAAACCACCCTAACCACTGTCAATAGATACTAACACGAGATTGTCACACAGGAACTGGCAGTAGCTTGATCACTTACATTGGTATCTTGGTGTGATACCTTGAAGGGAGGGTATTCGCATGGTTGGTCATGGAGGAATCAAACTGGCATACTAGCTGCATGGTGTGCTTCATTATGGTCCTATGGAGCAAGGGAGAGCAGTTCTGGGCCAAGGAAAAATCACTTACCACCCATAACCCCAGTGTGACAAGGGAAAGGAGGGGAAGAAGGGGGATGGATCAACAACGAGGGATCTAGATGACATGATCTTGATGGGACATTGTTTGTGGGTGTCCATTAGAGTGGAAGAAGCTGTGGTTGGTGCAAGAAAACATCATGCTGCTGTGGCAGCAGTTATGGAATGGGTAAAGGAAGAGAGAAGAAGAAGGGATCATTCTGAAATGTCTTAGCTTGGTGGACATGATGAAACATTTCATGTGTACTTTGTAACAGTCCTGGGAACAAGGTCTAATAGTTCACTAATGGTCCACAAGTGTCTGCAAAAAGCTACAGGCAGAAAGTGTCACTCTATATGGAAAGGAGGTAAAGTGCTTACTGCTTAACATGTAGGGATGCAGACAGCGTGCTTGCTATTGCAGATCATACCTGGAATACTGGAATGCAAGGTTAGATGGTCACCAGAGCTGGAGATAGTGTTCACAAAGTGCTGCAGGCTCAGGAGTCAAGAACCAGATAAGGCAGAAAGCATGACATGAAGCAGGCGATTGAGCACACCAATCCATGCTGAAAAACCTGGGCATCATCGCCATGGTTCCAGCCTTAGAAACTGGGTGGTTGTAAGGGTCAGTCGTGCAGCATGATGAAGATCAGGATGTAAGGATTCAGAAAGGGGAGGGGGGCTGGTTGGAATTGTGGCATGAAAGAAAGCATGGGAGTCTGAGCTTCAGCCACATATGGATAGGATGTGCCCCAAATGGTGTTTGCAATGCATCCATACACACACTCAACATCCTCTGAGGCCATTAAACACCCATCTTCCAGTCATCAACATAGCTTGACATTTGGGAATTAGCCTGGTTTGGCAATCCATGAGGATTTTGTCAAGGTGGTATATTGATCTTGTGGTTTTTGGAATCAGACCCCTAATGGGTGGCACACAGGAGATCTTGGCAACAAATATGCCTTTGTTCGAGCCCTTATCCTAGGGCAAATTGAACATGGCACTTGCAAGTGCACAAGAAGTAGATCAGCAACATGACCAAGGACATGACAATGTGCTAGATGTGGGTTCCCTACTAGAACTTGATAGTAGTATTTTGCCTCTACCCTCTGGGCTACCATTGGATGTATCTCTTGAGATTGACAGCCTCTCTGAGAGTGAGGCAAATGGAGCACTGATGGTAATTGCTCTTTATTGTTGTGCAACTGGTGGTTTACTTTGGCCAGGCTCTTGTCCATTCGCTCAATATCTCACCAGGGACTCTAGTATACCTGTCCACTTTGCCACCCTCACAGAGCACTATATTTGGTCAAAAACATAATGTGTGGTCCATAGTCCAAGCACTTGAATTCCTTGGCACAGTGGACTGGCTGGTGTGGTGGCACACCCCTTCTTCATTCGGACCTTGTAAATTGCTGTCTGTGTTTTCAAAGGAGAACATAACCACCCTCGTCTCTAGACTGAAGCTCTGGGAACAAGCAATGCAGCAGGGAGCTTTGCCAATCTAAATCTACTTATATTCTTGCCTGTCAGTTCAAGGATCCATAAAAATGCTATATACACTTGGGCATGGGCATACACATAGCTAGACTACTCTCACTAGAACTTCTAGTGCTTGCTAGAAATGAAAGCCAGTAGGGACACTGACTTGGTGACATCTGTCTAAGTCTCAATCAAGGATGGCATTGAGACTGGTGGAGAGATGCAGTGTGAGCAGTATCCAATGATGACATGGACATGCACTTACCTGCCACTCCCTGCCCACTTCACAAGGTATATGTTGGTCACCTTCCATACCCTTGTTGAGGTAGGCTCCAGCAGTGTGTATCCAGATGGATGTCTAGTCACATTTCCCATTGCTTCATCCTTGCCTCCACCAGTCACCAACTCTAAGCCATTCTCACCGTTTAACCACTGTTGCCACCAACAGTGGGGGTGAACTAATGGAACTCATCAATCCAATTGTGCATGATGCTGAGGGGACAGATGACCAGAAAGGATCTAAAGTGACCCAAATTATGGAGATGCATGATGAATGCAATGACCTACAGAGTCTCAGGGGTATGTTGCTCTCTGCAATGAGTATGTATGAGGCATGCAACTCACCTTGCCCAGACCCATCTCATCTACTTGTGGGTCAGTAGGTCAGTAACACAAGGGCAGATGTGAAAAAGAGGGTACCTAGGATGCCTGAGAAACCTGGACCCCCTTGACTGGTCAAGGGTGGCTTCTCGCAGGGCTCCTCTGGTTCAACATGTTGCTTCTGGGATGCCTTGCATAGTGTGCGTTTCATGGGACTGGCATGATACACACAGGGTTGAGTTACACTTTTCCTTGTCCATCTGCTCACTGAGGAGGTTGGAGTAAGTGAATGACTTTTCGAAGAGATGTTCGAGCCAGATGAAGCAGTTGCAGAATTGCTAGGGGAGGGGGCAGGGGCACAAAGGAAGGATGTATGGCATCATCAGGGAATTAAGAGCATGTTATGTTGGGAGCATTAGTGGACAGAGAGGAGGAGGAGACAGTACTTGAGGACACAGAAAGTGTCTGGGGCATCAAAAATATATGGACATGAAAATGGCCTGCCTGTATTGAGTGAAGTAGTCTGGTGAGAGTATCAGAGCAAACCACAATGAATGGAGTGGATAGACCCTTTGGTGAGATAAGACCATGCCCCTGGAACATCCCATGGTAGGCAGTCATGACAATGTCAATAAACTGGCAAGGGTCAACAGACACCTGGGGAGAGATGAGAAATGGTCCTCCTGCTTGCTGTCCATGGTCCAGTTGCTATTGGAAGGTGAGACAGAGCAGGGATGAGTGGACAAGGATGTACATCTTGTTGTTGTTGCCAGTGCCAAGGTCAATCATGATGTGGTTGTTACTGCGAGTAGAAGAACATGACAGTGCAGGGGTCATAGAGTTTGCATCTGGGTCCACCAGTCAGACGTGAGGATGCAGGGATCCAGATAGCACACCTTGTTGAAGTCTGGTGCTGTGGTAATGTTGATGAGGCAAATGACTGCAAAGTTCTGGACCTTTTCTGTGACTATATAAAGGATCTTGTTCATATGCATGTGGCACTACTGTATCCAAAGTGGACAATAACAACACAGTTCTCTCTGAACTCATCAATATGCCAGTATTACTTATGTAAGGTACCCCTTTGCTCATTTGCATATTTGGAAGCTTGTTATGCAAAAGCTAAATGTAGTGATCAATTATCAAGGGACAAGATGCACAGGATACTTTAGCCATCTCGAGACAGTGGTATTTGTTCAAAACTGCCATATTGCCCTGGAGGAAGGACAACCACCTGTAACATGTATGATTTTGTCACCAGACCTTTTGTATGTGATACCCATGCTATCAAGACATTTGATATCAAATGTGGTGTGAGTAACTGGTCATTGTGGTATATTGCTGGGTTGATGGACTGCTTTTTTGGCTTATGAGTTGAGACATAATCCAGATCGTCATGAGCTGGTTCCTGCAAAACTATTTCATTCCTTGTAGTCAAGCTGTCTTGAGCTGACAATTGTTCATAGATCTAGGATACATCTAGAATACATGCACAAACTTGTAGTTATCCCACACCATTGAGAATAGACATAATGAGAGACAAAGCTACACAAGAGGTTGAGGAACCCTAGGGAATACAGATATTGATTTGGTGGAATATGCACTGGCACCCTCTATCAGAGTTGAGGTTGCATCTCGAGAAAGACCTTACATCTGTCAAAAGTCCAACCATTGACAGTTGGTGGTAGTATCCAAGAACTTACCTAGTTTTTCCACCTTCACATGCAGATATGTCCTATTCATTGTATCTCTCATTAGGGAGGTAAATTTCTTGTGACATAAGCCTTATCTATTATCTCTGGTGGCCCATCACAGTTGAACCATATTAATGCATATTTGCCTTCCTTCAAGATATCCTCACATATGCACTTGATGCTGTCAAGGATGAAGCCAAACCCAGTCATTTTACCCATTGGATTAATGTTGTGTTTTTGATTGAAGTTCAGGACCCAGTCCAAGGAAAGCAGATAGCCAAGAACTTGGTTTCATTCTCTGCTGGGTCTGGGAATACGAAAGGAAATCTGAGGGTCTGACACTAGTGTTGACCTTAGAGTGTGCAAATCAGTGGAGGTTGCTATAGTGTCAAACCAAAATCATAATAGCACCTCCATGCATTCAATAACTGGTATTTGAACTGTGGATATGTACTCTAGGATGCCAAAGGAAGCCTGCTATCTCATTGAAATTTTGAAATTCTGACACTGAAAAATCAGGATGATCTGAAAAGTGAATTTGAAGTGCTGACAGTCAGAGTTCCCATATTTGGACATCAGAGTTACTGCTTTTGTAATACTAATGTGAGCCCCCTTTACTGTTCAGTTCAGTAAAATCTCAACACCCATCATAACAGCAGGCCCACAATGACAGTGGGACCTGTACTTTTTTATGGCAAATTTGGCCTGTTTCACATTGAGGCCCTTTCTGAAAACAAAAAGACCATTTGGAATGTCTGATATGGTGATATCTGTAGATTCCATACCTGTAGGCATCCATATATTGCCAGCTCTTTTGAAAAAATGCATGAATTGTCTTGACTGGGCAATTGTTCAGGATCTCGAGAACGACACACTCTATAGTGGGAAATGTGCCATCTGCCACGAGGCAGAAACCTGTTATCGCCGCATCAGTCCCACTGAACGTGCAGGAAAATTCCCAAGACTCACACACTTTCACCCAACCCCAGTATATCTTGATGGGATTCAACTCACAATGAAACTTGGGCAGGAACCAGCATATATGGCCAGCCTCCTCAATTATTATCCGGATAAGTGGTTTTTCATTCATGAAATCTTGTTGACTTGCAAGCATGTTTCACATGCAGCAGTCCATTCTCATGGATTCATGAACACCATTTTCAGCAGTGTCAGTGATCATGTTGTCAGTCCCCTCAGCCATTGCTGCCACCACCTCACGAGCAAGCTGCTCTTGTGCTTCGCATGAGAGTTTACACATTTGGCACTCACCAACAACTTTGCCATTGTTCACTTGCTTCAACACGGATAACAAGCTGCGCTTCTCCAGGACTCATTGCATACCCTTTGGTTGCCCATGAAAAGCATGATCTGCATGTTTGGAGAGGAGGTCAACAGGAAAAACCATTGTCTGGGGCATGCCACACAACAATGGATTCAGATTATCCATGGGGATTGTGGTATCGTGCATTTTCCTTTGTTTTCCTCCAGGTTCAACATTCATTTCTTTGGTATTTAGTGCATCCTTTGCAAATGCGCCATGTGCTGATGACTGATCAAACATGAACTCAGTGATAGCATTTAGATACATTCACTCAAAGATCAGAATCATGTGTTTCATCTGTCCACAGTCCCATGTAAGTGTTTTAATACTCAATGTGACACCCAACTACTTGCCTGTGCAACCAGATGTTCGTTTGTCCAAAAACCATCATGGTATTTCCCTGGATAGATGATCTTGTGTGCATTGGTGACCTCCAATCACTCTGCGGCAGGGAGCTGTGCATTCTCCTCAACCTGAGCCAGGAACAAGGTAAGTCACCCAGTATGCTCCACAATGAAATCAGAGATGTGAATCACACGTCCTTGATCCTTTTTCCTCAAGGGTATTTTGCCATCATGTACGTATACACAGCATTGCAGATCGTTTGCACAAATTATTGTCTTGTCGTGCATGATTGGGACATGAAGCCTCTCGCCAGGACCCAGGTTGGGTTCAATTGGCTCAAGATCCTCATCTCTATATGTACATCTTAACCTGTTCTCTGTAAGCTGACAACTCAAGCAACTCAATAGCGATACTCAAATACCTTTCTTGTCACCAAACTGCCTCAAGAATATTTTGCGGTACATCACCACATCTTCCCATTCATGTCTGTCAACATACATTCCTTTCTTTATCTCTTTCAGCTTATAACCCAACTTGGCAAGCCATCGATGTGCAGTTGCCTCAGAGATGTTCTGGTCATCAAGATCCAGTCCCAATGATGGCATGATCACTTCATTGACCTGCTTCATCAAACGAAGGGGTGTAATCTAAAAACTGATTGATTTTTTCTTTTGATGTTTACTGGTCACATACCTCGCTGTTTGCAAGCACTATCAGATATCGTTGCACCACCAATATGATTCACTCATTGTTCAATAATGTTGGGTGAGCATGATGATTGCCTTTGTTGGGGAGGCAATGTATGGAACCAACTGACGTATCTGTAGAGAGCACAAATCTTGCAGGCCATGTATGGTCCCTTGCTGATGGAGGCAGCAATGGCATGGCTCACCTTTTGCATCAGCCATTTGATTTTTGGGTTCACTTGGTACTTGGTGTCCAGATCAATGAACTGCTTCAGTAAGTTGAGATAAAATGTGGAGGTAAATGACTTGTATTTTTTTGCTTGCTTCAAAAGCCTGTTGACTTTCAAGAACTGGCTCAGCATTTGATTCTGTGACTTCATCATCACCCATCATGTTCAAGAATGAGGTAAGAGGGGAATTTGTTTCATTGTGCATTGATTGCCCAGGGTCCAATAGATCTGAACAAGGGTCCCAATAGCTAACTTGTTGGACTCATTATCAGAGTTGTCAAGATGAATTGGTGGAACAGTGGATTTGGCAGGCTCAGGTTTGTTGTTGCTCAGAACAGTATCACAAATGGGTGTGTTAGGCACAAGAATGGAAATGCTGGGACTCAGAGATATACTGGGACTTGGAGAGCCATGGATGGCTTGGATGTGATGGTAATTTGGGATTGACAGCTTCCACTGAAAGAATGATGTGATTTTTTGATTATCCTTGGCAGCCTTTCGCAAATTGTGCTCTTGAAGGTATCTTGAGGTATGTCCTGTACCTGTGTATGTTGGCATCGACTGTGTTGGCAGTGTCATTGAAGGGGAGGTATCCTTTTATATCGCAAACACATTAACATCATTCATTGCTCTGAGCTGAACATCAACAATGCTTACAGTGTAGTGGATACCCATCCAAACCTGGTGTGCTGCCATTGCAGCCTGGCCTGCACACCTCTCAACATAATCATCTGTCTTGTTGATAGCCTTGTTTGTGAATTTGTGACTGCCAGTTCGTTGTTGCTTGCTGCTAGTGACATCTATATAGGTAATCTCAGCATCAAATTCCTTATCATCACTGCTATCCCCAACACCATCCTCTGAGGCAATGTCAGAGTTGTCCATCAAGCTGAAGAACATTCCATTAGATGCCAGTGAGTCAGTGTCCGAGTCAGAACTGTTCAGGTGTTCAACATCTGATTCTGGCTGGTAATCCAGGTCAAGGGCAATATCTAGATGATCCTGGATGAACCCACTGTCAAATACTTTCACTTTGGAGGCTTGCTGCTGCTTGGCCTGCCTCTGGCACTTTGTTGGGTGGGTCATGTCAAAAGTGAACATTATGTAATCAGGGGATGTTTTTTCAGAGAATGTAGAATTACGAAAATTGGACCATGTTTCTATCTAAATTTCCAATCTTAGATAGCCTGGATCAAAATTACAGCCTCAGGAGAGATACTGCCTTATGGTGACAGACACTGTACATAGTTGGATCCTCGACATATGCCATTCATTGTGGTGGTTTGTTGTTTGAAACACTGTTAAGTTGGTCTGTACATGAGGAGGTGTCTGCAGCAGCATCTTGCCAGGCTAAAGCTTGAGTCCTAACACAAATACAACACATATGACACATAGAAGACATCAAGGATACATTTATGGATCTGATAATTTCTACCTATGTCCCCTGTTCCAAATCCTGCTCCTTGGCCCTGTAAGTTGTTGGTTAGCAAGATAATTTGTTGGCTATAGTTCTCTTTTACCTGCCAAATAAGCCCACCGACCAAAGTAAATTTTCAAAAAATCCCACTTGGCTCTTTTCCATCTACCTACCCCATCTTCCACTGTCTTCAACCTTGTAGATAGCCTTTCCTCCATGTTTCACAGGTCCTCTTAGAGATTCATTGTTTGCTCACCCACAGCTTTCTGCTGGGACTGCTGAGATTTGGCCAGTATGATGGATTTCTCTACAGCCTGTACATCATTTTCCAGAGTCTGAATGTGGGTTGCATGGGCACTAGCAGTTGTTTCCAAAAAGCCCAGATATTTCTCTACTTTGACCTCCCTTTGCTCTGCCTTAGCTCCTTTCAGTGAAAATTCAACACAAAAACCAAACAAACATCAATGAAAGGCATACTATGGGTCTCAGATAGACCTTGTATTCCAAAGGTGTCAGAAGCATTAGTGTCTTCTGAATCTCTTGTACCAGTTGATTTCCTGGGGACCATCTTGGCATTAGACTGACCAGCTGTTGCCTGTGGCACAGCCTCACAGTGCAAGACAAGTCCACCAATTGCTGACAGTGATCGCTTGCATGGCTGCATCCAATTTTATCAAAGCCATTGAGCCCAGCCATTATTCTTGTCAACAAAATTTGGCCAGTGTTATGATGTGCCTGTGTTGACTGGGAGTCTCATTGGGTCATTTTATGCAGAGCTGAGGCCATTGTCAGTATTGGAAGCAGTGGCAGGTTGGGCAGGGTCAGCTACAAAGATCAGTCACGACACTTTGAATTGAGAACAATCTAGCTGACTAACATGCTTAAGTCCTCAATTTACACACACCTGAACTACTCAGTCATTGTCCTCTCTTTGCTGACACCTTTCTCCAGCACCACAGCAATGGCTGCCATTTTTGAGTGTGACATATGTGATGTCATCTTGGTGTGGGGGTTCTGTGTACATCCTAGAGAATGACAAAACAGTAGGCAATGTTCATTGCCTGTATGGCTATTGTTATTCTGACAATGTTGGCAGGTGAATCATTTGGCTGAATAAAAGAAACATCTCCACTCTCTGGCGCTGTCATACATACACATGCAGAGCCTCAATACAGACGTCCATCAGTATCATGGTGATTACCTGTATGAGAAATTGGTCACCTGGAAGGAAATGAATCGAGAACTGCTGTTCAATCTCAGCATGCATTTGTCAATGAGCTTCTTCAGTAGACTGCATAGATTGGAAAGACATGAGGGATTGTTTCTGGGCAAGGTCTGCCAATTCATTCTCACCCATGTTGTGTGTTCTCTATTGGAAAGTATAGATGAAATCTACATATTATAGTACTTCTTTGAAGCCCATCACCAATGCATTTGTCATGTTGATCAATGCAAAAGTCATGTCAAGGATCATTGCCTCCAAGATGCTGGTCATGGCTTGCATGGGATGTGACACCATGGTGTCCCTGCTGCTTCTGTTACAATCCCTATGGTTACCCTGGAAGACAAAGAGTATTTCTGACAGGAATGTGCTCAGTTTCTAGGACCTCAGTCTGTTTAGAAGTCTCAGTATATGCCACCCATTTATTTCTTCCATTCTGGCTCACTTTGACTTGTATTACCACCACATTCTGTTTCATCCTGCTTCCATACAGAACCCGCATCATTCTGCTTCCCTTCCCATTGATCCTCTTCTGCTTGGCTCCTTCTGTAGTTGTTCTCTTCTGCACAGATGTCCACCTTCTCCTCTAGGATATCTCTCCTTTTGGCCCTTGAAATTCCCATCTCCATTCCATATGTATAAATACCCAATGCCCATGTATTGTAGCTCCCCAGCTAGTTCTATGCAATCTTAGCCTAGTGCCTAGCCATCTGCTTGCCTCGACAGATCAAGTCTTGCGAGACCCCCTAGATAAGTCTTCATTCCACTTGGAGAGAACATTGCTGGATTCTATGCTATCCAGCATAACAAAAGAACTATGTAGCTCTCCCATCCTCCCCTCCACATCAAAGTAGGGAGAGACCGGTATAGTCAAGATTCCATTGCACTACCGAGTCAACTCCTCTGATGATGAACTCCAACCCTCCAGACTCTTCAACCTTCCTAGTGACCAACCCTCAGCCATCATACCTGCTCCCACCAGCAGAATTGCTGGATCCTCTCACACTCCCACATCCCCTTTCCCTTCCCCACGTCACACCGTCAGAACCACTTGCCTTAGCACCCCCGAGCCACTATGGGAAGAACCTTTGCCACCTAGTGAGAGGAAATTGCTCGAATCTCTATCACTCACTGTTAAAGCCCTAGAAGAAGCCCTGGATCCCAGACCAATGTCTACTTGGGATGAAATCGCAGAACAATTCCCCTTCCAATTGCCTAAATCCAAGATGGACACCAAAACCACCCATGCTCATGAAGTGAAAGCAAGCCTCCCTGAAGGATTTTCCAAAGACTCACAGGATGCCAAATGGTGGAGCAATGCGATGAAAGCCTACTTCACCATTAACTTGAACATTCATTTCCCTAAACACCAACAACTCATCTTCCTTAACATGCTGAATAAGGGAAGAGAACAGTTCTTTGCTGAACCACTATTAGAGAAGCTCTTGGATCCTCTCATCACCGACAAGGACAAACCTTCTCTTGGGGAAATCATTCAGGACTTCCTCACCACGTTCACCCCCCATGATGAACATGCTGCCGCTCATAGTAAACTTGCTCACTTGTCGCAGAATCTATGCAATAAGGAAAACAGATTTTCAGACTATGTCACTAAGTTCCAGCTCTATATGGCAAAGTCAAAAATCACCAATTCTGTCACCCTCATTGATAGATTCAACAAGGGACTTGACCCCAAAATCACTAGAATGATCATCTCTATGGAAAAACCCCCCATGATGCTCACTGATTGGATTCAGAGGCAAGCCAGTTCCATGCACAGAAATCTCACCTGGAATGGTACAAGAAAGGAAGGACCATTAGACACCTCCTTTCTCGCGACACTGGACATTGAACCAGAGACCCCAATGCCATGGATATTGATGCTGTCAGACTCTCTCCTGTTGAACACGCACACCACATCCGAGACAACCTTTGCTTTGTCTGTCACAAAAAAGGTTGCTCCACTAGAAACCATCCTTGACAAGGAAAGAGGAGGGATAACGAACAATGGGACTCCTCCCCCAGAATCCACTCCATCCATGTTCATGCCACCAAAGTCAAACTGATGAAAGTTGAGAAGTATGTCTCTACTATTGGAAAAAAGAAAGGGATTTCCTCCTAGGATGTCCTCAAGGTTCTCAAGGCATGCTACGAAGATGATGAAACTGCTGCCACCAAAGAAGAAACCCATCCTGATGACGAAGAAATGATGGAAGTCAGAGCTACTCTCACCACCCAAGAGGGTTTTTGAAGGGGAGACGTGAGTTGATGTCACAACTCCCCAAAGCTATGATTGCTCCTGTACTAGTAGAAACATTCGCTCTTGACGAACGCAACTATGACATTTATGATCGAGAACTCTTGGCTGTAATTAAAGCCTTGGAACAATGGAAGCATTATCTCCAGGGAACCCCCTACCAGACCACTGTCTTCACCAACCACAAAAACCTCACTTACTTCAAGCAACCACATAAGCTCAATCGTCAGCAGGCCTGTTGGGCTATGTTCCTCGAGGATTTTGACCTCCTCTTCATCCATATTCCCAGGTCTTAGCTGGCTCCTGCCGATGCTCTTTCTTGCAAGGACTCTATTGACACCACGGAGAACAATGCTGAGGTCACTCTCCTCCCTGACTCCTCTTTGCCCATGCACTTGACCTCTGTGTACAACAGCGCGTTGCCGAAAACACTGCCCTTGACCCCACTGCCCTTCGCCTTGTCAAGGAACTGCAATCTGGCTTCCTTCCACTCCTCCATTCCACGTTCCATGACTGGAATTTCGATGGCACCAACCTTTACTTTAGGGGCTGTCTCTATATTTCCCCAGAACCCCGCCAGGACCTTGTCCGCTCTATCCATAACTTCCCTGCTGGCAGTCATGGCAGTATCTTCCGCACCCTCAATCTCCTTCAGAAAGACTATTGGTGGCCTGGGATGTCTTCTTTCATCCACCAATTCATTAATGGCTGCACTGTCTGCCAGGTAGCCAAAGTCAATACTCACCCCATGGTGCTGCCTCTTTCCCCCCTTCACTCCACTACCACCTGCCCCTTTGAACAAATCTCTGTTGATCTCATCACCGGCCTTCCCTCATTATGATGATGGTGATGGAATGCTATATTACCTAGCATGTGAATACAACTAGGTAAACAAGTGAGTAATAAGAAGAAATGTAAGTCTGAGCAACATACCTCAGTGATCGTCATGATAATGGTGATAGAACACTGAGAAAAAAGAGAAAGTGAAGTGAAATCTAATCTATGTGTGCTTATGTAATTGTTGTGATCTGTGTAGCATGCAGGATAAGTGACAAGGTGTAAATAATGAAGTGCTAATGGATGCTTCTGAACGTGGTGCTTAATGCCCATGATGCTTTCAGAACAGATTGAAATCTATCTAACACACTTTTGGGCCTTCACTGATTATGCTGATGTAGATTTGCCATCTTAGCCTATGATGTTAGTGTAAGGAAATGATCATATATACACTGTATTTAAGGTGGATGGGTGAACATCAATGGTAGTCCAGAGGAAGATATGTGGGTAGGGATCAGGAATAGGTCTTCTAGAACTGAATGTTCCAACTGGGAGGTTGTGTTCTGTACCCAAACTTATGGCCAACCAGCTGGAGGCTCTTTGTTACAATCTCTCTCGAGGAGCAGGCTTTCTTCCGGCAGGAGTTCACTAGATTCCTTGACAATTGGCCCCTTTAGACGTCTCGGTATATGCC
>JBBPLT010000362.1:0-28531 GCA_038089955.1 Strobilomyces dryophilus | reverse complement strand
AACTTCATTCATATTCTCTGTGGAGGGGATGGGTCGATGGTATGCATCGTGTGGTCACCGTTTCGCTTACAAGTATACTAACTCATCCCAGGCTCTGGGCGAATATGCAGGTAACTTCAACCGCTATACTCTTTGGATGTAGCTGTATTCAATACTTGTAGGATTTGATCCGATCTTCTTCCTGCACCACAGTAACGTCGACCGGATCTATGCCTTCTGGGAGTATCTCTATCCATCGTACTGGGTCGGAGATGGCTGGACGTCTGTTCGCACCGGGGAAATAAATAAGTTTGGTATGTTTCCAGACTCTGGCTCTTCGGCCAACTATTGATGCCCTGCAGTCACCTACGAAGGGACATACATCCAGGGACCAGGGACCGCCGTGGACCACCTCACGCCCTGCCACCCATTCCGCAACGACCAGTCTGAGTATTGGACCTCTGATGGTGCACGCGGCCTATTGCCCACGAGCGTGAATAAATGCAAGTGGTTTTATTTTTGGTCTCGTGACGTTATAACGGACGTCCTTTAACAGACTACACGTACCCTCCAATCGGGGAAGTTGACATCAGGATCCCTTATCTCGGTGATCCAAATGATCCTGACAACCTCGCTCTCCGGCAGCGCTACCGACGTATTCTGGGCAATTACTTCACCCCATCTACCCAGACCCTCGCCGAAGATCATCAAGCACTCCGTTCCATGGCACCTGGCTATGCTGTCCCTGCCAAACTTCTCATGGAAGAGGTGGACCATCAGATACATTTACGCCAATTCTACTTCATTGCCGAGGTTCCCGAGTTTGCATTTCCCGGATCATACCGTCTGGAACTCTACATGCTCGACCACGCGGAACCTAACGCCGTGAGCAGCATCTCGGTGTTTGCGCGTGCGGATCCGGCGCGATGTGCTGCCTGTGTAGCGCGACAGAACAAAGGAAGTTGCGTCAATGGTTACATGCCTCTCCTCCACGATCTCGTGGTTCACTTGATCAGCAAAGTCGATTCGGATCATGCCGGCGACCTCAGCAACTTGTCTGAGGTGTCTGGGGTGCTGCTTAGAAGCTTCGGTTTGAGACTGGCAAAGCCTGATGGGACCAAACTCGCCGTCACGAACCAACGTTACCCTAACTTTGACACCCTTCCCGCGCTGGACGAGAACAAGAAGCCCAGAGCGTGGCTTTACTCGCAGTCCCTCGACTATGACGCTCAGAACAGCCTCGGACACGTTGAGTTTGACGACGATGTCAATCACGGCGCACTGGGCGCGAACTTCGTTTGGAAAGTATTGCCAGCGTAGGTGAGTGTTCCGGTTTACGAGAAACAACGTTCAGGATTCTTACTTTGCGAACTGCTCGTAGGTTCGGGCACTTTGGGCCTGGACGTCGGGCATGTACTTCAACTTCAACATTTCATTCCTCCGTTCTATACCGCAGAAAAGAGGAAAAAAAAAGGAAAACGCAGAAAACAAAATGCCGTGTCCGATATGGATTGGTCAGTGTACAGTATTCGAAGCGTTGTCTTGTCGAGACCCATGAGTGTACGAGTATTACGTAGTAGTTTCGCGAAGAATCGACTATGGTGCGATAATTTTGGACTGACGACAGAGAATTGCGCTCCCCCCCCCCATATCCACCATGACCCGACAACTATTACAAAGCCCGCGCAAAGTATTGTCACTTGTATTTATCGTCTCCCAGAGTCCCGAACAAAGGGTAACTCGGAACCGACAATAACATCCAGACAACAAGTTTTCGCCGAGAATGAACTGGGCAAATTCAATTAGCTTGGCGGGAACGAGAAGTCCACGCCTGTAGCAATACACCGATCATACATCGCCAGCTGTGGTGCAATAAAATAGGTCCGTGAGTTTGCATGCCAAGGCAATTCCTGGAGATTGCGTGGTGCAAGGGGCTAATACTGTGGTTGTAAAGACATCACGATCAAAGTAAGTACTTGCACTGTGAGCATTGTGATCCCAGAGACTGTCTCACCTTTCAAGATGGTCGCTCGGGATGGACGCCTCAGCCCACGCCCGTCTTGATTTTCCGCTGTATGTTGAAGTGATCCGACCCGACCTTCCGATCCGACCTGCTTTCCCTTTGTCAATTCTCGAAGAGAGACGGCCTACGCGTTCGTCCGGCCCAGACAGTGCGACACTCGGCGATCTCGGCGTCCGCGGCGGGATCGACTCGGAAGAACGTATTCGATGAGTCTACGAAGGTGTGGTTGAGGGGCACTTGCACCACGGAACATATGCCGTCTCGATCGACGTATCGACCATCGACGCGGGGATGGATGAACTGGAATCGGAAGCGAAGATGCTTGGAGAATGAGGAAGGGACGTACCCTGTGAGGCAACGGATGCGGACAAACGCGAGTCTGCGGGAAACCTTGCAGTTGCAGCGAGCTCGTTTTGGGGACATGTCGGCGGTCAAGGCAACGCGAGAAACTCGTCTCGCCTCGTTCAAACATATGACTAGAGAAGGCCAGCAGATGGCAAAAGCAAGTAACCACACGTGAAAAATAGGTACAGCTTTTGTAAACAGGCTCTATTCGAGCCAGTGGAGTGGGTAGTGAGGTGCCACATGAAATAGAACACAGGCAGATGTAAGCAATAGTTGCATGGGAGGAGTGCGTGAACCATTCCAATGCACTCCCCAATGGAAAGGAATAATGTGATGATCCACCCACCTATCAGGGAACCATGGGGGGAAGTTGCGAACAACGAGACGGAGTACCTGTGAGGAACGTGTAAATAACGCCTACGCTCCGATGGCCGGTATTCCGATGTTCGTGCAGGAGGACAGATGTTGTCGACGCGAAGTACAGTTAATGAGTCATGTGTATGAGTGATGAATGAATAACATGTCGTGGCGTCCCATCAGCGGCGTCATGGTCGTCGTGTTGGAGCCCATCGAGCACGACATGCTCGATTTGACATGCTGGCGGTAGGGGTAGTAGTCGGATGATGAGGCAGCGGGAGCGCGAACAGACGCGCAATGGCGAGCGCTGCATCCTCGCGTGTGATTGGACAGCGTGCACGATGGAGAGAGAAGGGGCGAACGAGAATGGCGACGCGAGGACGTCTAATTTCACGCGGCGGCAGCGCGAATGAAGGAGAGAGGGATGGTACGGGGCTGGGACAAGATCCGATGGGGGACGGTGGTCAACGGTAAGGCGCGGCGAGATACTAAGGCGGAAGCGTGAACAGATCCCTCGCGCGGGATCGAGGAGCAAGAGACCGAAGGCGAAGGCAGTCGTAGACTTTAGTGGGGCGCGAGGAGGGTGTGAACCAACCACTCGACACGGCGGTGAATGCAAGGGCTGTGGCGGACGCAATGAACGAACACGGGAGCCCTCACAATTGGGCGGTCGACGAGCGGTGGTTCGGCCAGTTCTTCCCAAACTCCTACAGGAAAATGAAAAAATCGTGGACAAATCCGGACTCGAACCGGAGACCCCCCGCATTCAGCACCATGCTAAGCGGATGTGATAACCAGCTACACCATATGCCCTACCGACAGTTACTTCATAGTCAATGGACAAACCCTTGAATCGCGTCGTTGATCACGAGATACGGCCGTCGAGATGAAGATGAAGCAACAAGTCCGCCCAGACTTCTAATACATTACACGCGAGACGAAACTGAACCCACGACCTCACCAAGGTACGGCGAGCGCACACCAGTCCCTCAACACCGCCATCCTCTCCGTACCGATCTGCCGCGTCATCTCCTCCTGTCCCTGTACCCCCATCTCCTCGAACGGTTCGATCAGCTGGCCGTCCAGAATACCCTTGGACAATGGCTTCGAGACCGCGTCATTGCGAACGATCCTGGTAGTGGCCGAGTGAAGTCAGGAGAAAAAGACAAGACTTGTAAGCGCCTCACCGGTACGCCCTGGGATTGAGACCCGCGACGTGCTGCATGTTGCGCGATAGTTGGCCCTGGAGGAAATGCAGTCGTTTGAAAGCGGTCGCGTCGACGGGCGTCAGCGCGGTCAACGAGCCATCAGTGAAGCCTGTGAGAAAAGAGATAGGTGAAGCGATCGACGGGTCGCCACAAAACAAAACGCACCAGAAATTAGCTTCGCTTGTGGAATCTCATTGTCCTCTTTCGTCCGCCGCGCAATCATGCGCGAGGCTCGACATTCCTTGTGGCAATGGAATTCGGTGTGACATATGAGATGTTGACCTCCTCTCGATTCGGGGTCTGGATCGAAGATCAAACATCAGGAATGTGTCAACCTGACTCGAGGGAGTGCGTACCGCCGGGATCATAAGTAAGCATACGCATAACGCCCTCTTCGTCATTGAGAACGATCGACAGCTCTCCGTTGGTAAAAAAGAAGTCGACGTTGGTGGCGTTCGTCCGTCGCATGTCCTTGGCCAAGATCACCAGTTTGTATGGGTCCTCCTGAAGTCAAAGCTCACTATTTGGTACCACGCCGACGAGAACGGACGTACCTGGAATGCAACGAGCCACACGCTCTTGACTGCATCTCCGATCAACAATAGGTTTTTGAGCACCCGCAAGTCAGTGACATAGACGCCGACGTCCAAAAAAGCGACGCCGACAAGGCGCTCGTCAAGATCGAAGGCCCTGACAAATATCTAAAGGGTTTACGTCAAATGAGTCGGGCTGCGCTCATCATGTTCCACTCGACCTTTTGTCCCATAGACGACACCAAATAACCATCAATTCCACAGACCGCTGTAATGGGTCCCTTGGCGTCATCGCGAACGCGCAGTTTCAGCTTGTACCATCGCTGAATGTTGGACAAGGGGTCAGGTACCACCTCGACGACTTCAAAAATGTAGGTCTGGGAAAGACGCGCAGTGTTCGTATCAAACGAATGTGAGTGTCACGGAAAGCGCAACACTCACGGCGCCTTTGACAGCTAAATCTTCACCACGGTCAATGCTCGTTCCGACAGCAATGAAATCCCTGCGCCCAGATTCCGTACTCAGCGTCTCCAAAGTGACGCACTCGAGCGCGTTGACGTATTCATTGGGGGCGAATTCATAACTACGACCAAGTCAGGAGATCTCTTTCATTTAACGAAGAGGCCGCCCACCCGTCCATGGTGATCCAGTTGTCAGGGGAAATAAGCTCCAACGTCGAACAGTCACACTGCGGGAATGAAACGCCTGCGCCTACGACCGGCCTCCTTAGCCCCCACTCGCTCGGATCTCGCGGAGCCACACTTACCTTCAGGTTCCCAGAGGATGTTGTTGTCCTCGTCATACGAGGCAAACCGCGCTTGTAATGTGGAAGCAGCAACGATAAGTGACGCCGATGGTTCAAACACAACGTTGGAATACGGTCGAGACCGCGGTAGGGAACGCTTTGGCAGCGAAGTATCCAATTCAATGTCAGGGATCCATTCTAGAAGACTTGGACCCTAACAACGGAACCGTTTAGCCTAACGCCTCGACGAAGAACAGGTGGTAGCGCGACGTCACCTCGTCAGAGTAGACCAAGAACTCCGCCCTCGATCCCCACAGCGTGCACGCGGTGAAGGCGTGCACGACCGCATGGCCACTCGGGAACAACTTGAGGCCACCTCTATCCGTGCGCACTATCCAGCTGGGTCTGTCGCCCGTGAAGAAAACACCGGTGAGCGTGTGAGTTCCGTTGGCGTTCAGGGACGAAGGAGGGCAAGTGACGAATGGGACGAAGGAGCGGAATATTCGCTTTTGCTCCGCAAGTACCGTTTTTTCTGCTTCCTCTTGCTTGGACACCTCGAACGTTCGGGTCAGGACTTTAGTGAAAATAATTTTCAAAAAAGCCGAACGACCGCTGGACTGTGGCGTAGATGAGGGGATTGAATGAACTTCGTAAATTGCCAGGTGTCCACAACGCATGAATACCTGCACGAGTTTCATTAGACGAATGATCCACGAGTAGAGGGAATGACATACAAAGAGATGGGGGGATGGAGCGGACTCTCCCAGGGGTGTAATGAGGATCTGTTCAATGTCGAGATCTTGTGGCTTGCGTGGAGGGTCTTGAGGAAGAGAAAGTGCGGGCGGATCAAAGGAGTCGTTCAGTATTGGCTCAAGCATACTGATAGCCGAACTCGAAAATACAAGCGTCAACTTCGGGAGGGACCATATCTGCAAGAGCAAGGTCACGAGTCTTGAATCCGAGGTGAACAAACGAACGTACTTCCATGACTCCCTGGGGCCGAATAAGCACCAACCATTGGCTGCTATGCCCCGCAGTGACCGCGGTCTGGAGAGTGGAGGTTATAGCACTGCTAGAGGTGCCATCGGTGGATGTCATTTCAAAATTGCCTGATGTATCTGCGTAGAAACATCCCGCGAGGTATCGAGACGACTTGTAAGAACGTCATCAGTCTTCTATTCACGACGCGGTGTTGCATGAGGCCCACCTTTTCGCCCATCGGTGACATGTCTTTCCTTCTTATTTTGCCTCGCTCCGTCTCGCCGATGAACAATCCGATGGTCTCGTCTTCTCGGAGAATCAACACAAAGGGATCACATATACTACACGCCTTGATCCTTGCACGAGGCATATTCCCGTCCATGTCTTTGATAATCTGTCTCTCGGTGCCGTCTACCCATCATGAATCAGTGGCCACAAACGCATTCAACAAACCCGGAGTGACGCACCCGGTTCGAGAACGCGAATAGCATTTGTCATCACATGCAAAATCGCCGTGCGTTGAAAGAATGGACCGGCACCGACGGTAGTCCCCGGTATGCGCGTTGGAATAGCCAAATCCGACTTGGCAGTCCTGGTCGCAATCTAAATCATTGCCATTCTTAGGTCAGCTTTTCCATCTCGAAGCTGAGATACGTACGCGTGACACCCCAGGGGATGGATTGGCATCCGTGCTGATAACGATTGCATCGCCCTCTACAGCGAATAGTCCACTGGTCTTCTCGTATGACGTACCATTTACTCTATGGGACTGCCGGACTGAGATAGACCAGATCCCACGTGCACCACCCAACACGTGGAGCTTGCGTTTAGTATGCACAGGGAGGTCACGCTAAACCAAGAACGGTTAGCAGTGGAGTAACGGAGGGCATGGGGTTTCTGGCGTACCTGGAAAAGCGTGAAACCGCCAAGATGTCCACTCCCTGTGGCAACTACCAACTCGGGGATGTACCGCTCCTATTCACAGTCGACCCATCAGACAAATAACAACCACCGCAGTGAAGCGAAGACGTGAATTGAAGGCGTGAATAGGTGCGCGCCTAAGGGACGGGATAAATGTATGATACGCACCCCTAATTTAGACAGAGAAAATGTCATGTCTGCAATTGGCCCATACGCAGGAAGCGAGTCGCACAGTGAAAGATGGATGACAGAACGTGTCCGTGAAGCATGCGCCCCGGGGATTGCACCATTTGCAATGGTCTGGGTCAAAGGTTTCGACTCCCTGTATAAATCTTTGATGATACTCTGGCGTCAGTGATGCTTTTTTGCAAAGGCGTTCCCATGTTCGCTCACCATCATCATCGAAATCATCGATGTCCATCGCGTTCTTGCTGTCCACAACAGCGGTTGGTCCCGCACTACCATCTTCTGCCTCACCCTCTTCGACTTCTTCTTCAACCCTCACTGCCCTCAACAAGGCCGACGGTCCAACAGCGCTCCCTATGAAAAGCATCCCGCCATCCAATTGCCTCGTTACCGTAGGAATCGTCGTTTGAGCAAGTGCCGGGAACAGAACAAGTTTCGACACTGTCCTTCCGTCTGAGATGATTTCTACAGGATGAACCTTCCCATCGTTCGTAACCACAAAGAACGTCTTCTCATCTGCGAACACTAGCTTGCTTCCTTCTAGTGACAAATCAAAGTCTCTGTCAAATGGAAGGGACGGGATGTCGCTAACGCGCACAGACCATCCATTGACCGGGAGTGAGACCCGCCGGGCAGCCTGGTCGACATAAATGAGCGAATT
The DNA here is from genome assembly GCA_038089955.1 of Strobilomyces dryophilus. Lineage (NCBI taxonomy): Eukaryota > Fungi > Basidiomycota > Agaricomycetes > Boletales > Boletaceae > Strobilomyces > Strobilomyces dryophilus. The sequence continues at coordinate 20,592 of JBBPLT010000362.1, read as the reverse complement.
GGCAGTAAGGACGACAACGCCCCCGATAGATTGCGCGCAGGGAAGGAGAGAGAGACAATCGTACGGCAGATTGTCCACGGTGGTAATGATGGGATATATGTGGTTAAGGAGATCAAGAGTGAAGAAGTATAGACGACCAGTATCACGATATTCCTTGAGACGACTAGATTATGTGAGTGAATGGAAGTCGTCATCAATGTAATCCTCCAGTGCTCACCCGGCCCATGTCTTTTCAGACTGACAAAGTACAGCAATGGTAGGATTGTTATATCCCGGCAAAAACACAAAGTCGATGACATTGCGTAGGTTTGGGTCAACGTCCGCAACTAGATCGAGGACAAAAGACGGAGAATAGGGAACCTCTCTGAGGGAATTCTGAGCTTCGTACAAGACTGGACGAGCGCGGGGGAGCATACCTTGCAAGGCTTTGGTCTTGTTCTGTGACGTCGAGTTCGGCTTGCGTTTGATAAAATGGAAGAATCGCAAGGGAGTCTTTGGGGAGTGAGAGAGCAGCACAGCGGGATAGTGGGTCTGCACGAAGTTCTGCACGAAAGAGATTACTGTCAAGAACTGCCTGATGAAAAGAGTTTAGAGATAACAATAAACGAAAATGCAATGCATACCATCTGTGGAGCACGCTCGTAAGTGTGGATAGAAACAGTGACAAGATCGTGAACAGCGTCCGACCATTCCAATAACGCAATCTATGAACGCATTCAGAGAGACCCTGCGCAAGGAGCATGTAGCATACCTTTGCATCTTTGAAGGAAACGAGAAGGCGGTCGAGCTTGTCGTCATTAGACGACATTGTACGGATTTTGTCGACGCCGGTGACAACACCATGTAACGTATGCTCGCGAATGAAATGGAAACGCCACGTAGCAGCTGGCGCTTGGTTTGCATTGGACTGAATCGTCTTCAAATTGAGAGCATTTTTCAATGATTATGACTCCAAGCACTCACTTTGACTGCGCCCATGCTGACCCAGCCTTCGCCCGACTGATCCATCTCGACCTCGCCCTCTACGGCTTCTGTGCCTTTCCGCATGCGAGCATGCCTGTCACGTTCGCTCTCGACATGGTCGGAGATGGGTGAGGATTGCTCGCGGATGCCATAGATACGAAGATGGTTTGATTTTGCAGTGACGACGTTCACGAGCGTGGACGACGTGGTAGAAGTGAGATCGAGGGCGACCGCAAATTCAACACCACTTGGAGAAAGAATGTCATGTCTAAGGGCATGCATGACAATCTCTTTTGCTGTATTCCCCTCCCTCAGGCAAGGTTGCTGCTGCCGTCCAGCCCTGGTGCGAACCGAACAGCGAATTCCGAGGCTACGTGACCGTGTTACAGTAACGGTCACGTCGAACGAGGTCACACCACCTACCCCTGACCAGACCGTCAAGGGTTTGCACATCGTTTCGATCCACAGACGTTCCCCGTCCTTGTCGACACGACAGAGCCGCATCAGCGATTAATGAATTCATTCCACTGTGGGTAAACCTTGAACTCTGCTCGCGCCCCGTTCTCACCTGCTTTTTTTCCCTTATATGAACGCTCAACCGCGCAGTGCTGCGGCCACCCAGAGGGTAGCCTGAAAGCCACCTCTTCATATTTGCAGAACCTTCTTTCACGCTGGCCAGTCAATTCAAAATCGAATCACGCACCCACATCAGTCCGACTCTCGCTTTGTGACCTCGTCTCGATCAAGGTATGCTTCGATTCAATTCCAATCATCCAAACGGTGGTGGTCCATCTCCCTGGCTGCGTATCACTGCGCCCGTCGACGCATGCGTCGATTTTTAAGCATGTTCTGGCTGTTCTTATCTTACCTGTGCCACCCTTGGATTATCTGATAGCTGTGAACGAACCGGATTCGACACATGCAGTGCCCAGCTGTGGTCGATGAACCATGTACTGATCGGGGGCGGTTTTAGACGCACTCAGTGGCTTCGTTCCGCTCTAGTCCGCGGTAAGGGCTGGTCAAACACCGCCCCACAAATGACCGGAGCACCCCATACCACGCTACTAATCTCGGTGGATCTCCAAATGATGCGTGCTATTTGGCAACTGGCACGAGAGAGAAAAAATAATCAAGACAGTGCGGTTGACGTAGGTGTATTATGGCGTCCCGTTCGCTTCATGATCCTTTGACGAGGGTATTGTGCATACCACCACCGAATCAACCAATCACCGACCTTGCCTCACCTTACCGCTGGTTGAGCTCCGTTCAGATGTTCGATTGCCCGTTGCCTCGCCCCTCCCTCCCTTTTCCCTGGTGTGAACGTGCGCGCACTTCAATCACTACCTGCGAATGCATAGGGTAATGCCCCATCTCCCTCGTGCCGACCTGCGATCGAGTGGCTAACAGCGCACTTCCGTGGTGTCCCGAAGCGCCCCTCGTTTGCACAGCTACACGATGAATCTTCGCAGCGTACGCAAGGCTGTGTTTTGTTTTCAGAGGTTGTTCCCATCCTCGCTTTTCGAGCAGTGTCGGTGATTCCGCTTGCTTTGCCTGTGGATGTCAGGCGCGCCGTCGGCGGTTTGCCACTCTGAAGTGGTCGCAAATCATTAACATCTCGCGCTTTGGAAAACTGACAGTTAAAGGCTCAGCTTAGCCAGAATGGGTGCCCTTCTGTGGTGATCGACGTGTGAGCTTCGGCACTTCCTGATGTAGTCTGTAGCTTGGTCACCTTCCGACGTAAAGGCTGAAGGCCCAGGAGTCCTCCTCAATCGCTTGACGTACACTTCCCGACACGTTACCATTCTGATGTGCACTAGCAATCACTGGTGCTCATCGCTACCCGCAGGCGCCGAGGTGGTCCCTTTCGGCGGTCTAGGTTTCAAAATCTCCAGATTGAACGTTTCATTATGACTTTTCCCGTTGTGCGCGGAGAGCTCCGGAGTCTCATGAGGCGGCGAGACGCTGGGGTAGTGGCCAGTGGACGACGAGCGTTTACCAACAGTACCATCCAGAGTCAACGAGGATGGCCGGATTTTACCAGTTTGTACCATTTCGCATCCGACAGACCACCGACGCATCATCGGCTCGTAATTGATACGTCGCGGTCTTGTCCGACACCTTCTTCCGAGTTCTTTCGCCCCTAGAGCCACTTGATCCTCATTTGCTCGCGTAGGGTTCACATCAAACCTCATGCCCTGCAACCTGGCTAACTCGTGTTCGCAGCATGCACCAATTGGCACGCTACAGCCTATTCACCATTTCATTCAGTGCCAGTCCACGATTCCCGAATGCCCCGTGTGCGCTCCTTTGCTTCTCACCCACTAATACCAAAAGTCGCTCCCTCCTGCTTCCCTTTTTCCTGCGGTCCTATAAGTACTCTCCACATACCTATGCCCGCACCACTCTTCTAGGTCACAACGAGGAAGAACTATGACTGCTACATTCATGCCGAATCCGTTGTCGTCCTTCAACCCTGGCGTCCGTCCGCCCTCAAGAGCCGACCGCGGAGGCGGCGGGGGCCCCCCAGGATCGTCCAAGGTCAGTCCCCACACCGCCATCCTCGACGTTCGGCATCGTAGTAAACGTTCTCTGCACAATCCTACTCATTGTCATCGACAGAACTATGTCTTGTCTGTGCCCTCCGCCTTCTCGGTGCGCGTCTTCAAAGCACCGACTCTTAATGCATGCAGCCGTAACGCCGGTCAACAGCTATCCGCAGTCACCGCTAGAGGTGACGTTGACTACAAACCATCGTCGCACACCCCTCGCTCCCCAGGTCCTACAACGCGCGATACCTCTCGGAAACTAGTCAAGCAACCGCCTTCGTCCCACGCTCATGTCCAAGAAGAGCGAGAACGAGACAGAGAACGGGAACGAGATCGAGGATATCGGGATACCAGACGCCTCGGATTCATCCACCAAGGTCCCGTCGCAGACACATACATCTATGAGCGCCCTGTCCCTTCGTCGAAATGCGACCCCTACCACGACTACTACTACCCACCCTTATCAGACAGCACCGGAAGCGAAATAGACTCTCTCTTCTCCCACAACTCTTCAGCCTCGAGCAATAGTAGTGTGGACGACGACTGTACACCCCGAGGCATGCACCACTCTCGCACCCCCGAGCGAAGGCCGTCTTTCGGACATGGGCACCGATCCGGGACGCCCTACCCCGTGGCTTATCACACGTGCCCGGCTTGCTCGGAGATGAGCAACAGCCCACCATCCCGTGCGGCCAGGCCCGATACTGCAACGCACGGTTCCCGCCCTCTCCCTACACCTCCCGTGGGCGCCCGCGTGCGCAAGGACAGCCTCGTCCTCGCAAGCGAGCGTTCCATCCCACCACAGCCCACGCGGCCGCGGCTCCCGCAGTTACGTATCGGAGATCGGCCTCCCTACCAAGCTGACGCTCCTCAGGGCGCGTGGCCTACAGCCGATGGAGGATATTTATCGGCTTCCCCCCCACCGCTCGCCCGCTCGTCCTCGCAGAAGAGCAGCGGCTCTGCAGGGAGCAGCTCGCACGGCGTCGTGCCTCCGCCACCAGGGTTGCATCCATATTGGGAGTACGGCCAGACCATAGATGTTACTGCAGATTCGCCGTATCGCCAACCAAGCCGCCGCAACTCGGACGGCGATCAAGGTCAGATCATGCTCCCGCGCCCACGCCGCTCCTGCACGATGCCTGCACCACGTTCCGTCCGGTGGTGCGAAGAACTGGTTTGCCCAAGTCCGATCTTGCCAAGCCAGAGAAGGAAAGGGTGGTTCAACAGACGAGGGTGTGTTTCCCTTTCATTACTCGTTCTGGACCTCGCGGACATGATCCCTGACTGATTGGAACCCTCTTTTCCCTTTTTTGACCTCATGAAATCGTCGATGTTGGACCGTTTAGGGATCAACTGTGGCGCAACGACGGCTCATACAAGCCACCACCCCCCGGCGAGGTCTACCCTGAAGACCTCGACGACTACCCAGAGCCATCAGAAGGCTGGCAAAACGAGGACGGCATACGAATCGACCTCAGCAGGAGGCTTATACCCAAGGCACCACCGCGTTCGGTCCTCAAACGAACGAATTACTGTAAAGAACAAGGCATCATCGCCGGATACCTCACAAACGGCCCTGCCTCGCCCACATCAGACGACGAATGAATGCGAGCGCGAGAGTGGGTCCCCCCCCCGTCACGACGCCACGTTCCTTCCTTTTTTTTTACCTTCTTCTGAACGATGACCCCCCGAGTTTCTAGTTTTGCATGCTAATCTGTGTACGTTTCGTTTTGTAATATTTATGGGTGGGCCGTCGTGAACGTCCCGACGGGGGCGTGTTTCTCAGCATCGTTCACTTCTTCGTGACCGTATACCCCTGCATTTCATTTACTGAGGGTCCGGCATCCCAGTTGTATCGCTAGTGGTAGGCCAAGTACGTTACCGTTTCGCCTTGTAAGAGTAACGAGCGACCTGCCTCGTTTTCGCGCTGCGACGGAGGCATCCTTTCGATGGTTCTCGACCCGTGGAGCCTCTTCTCGGATCACAAACGTGACTGTTCGGCGGTGATGCCGTGATGAAATCCACAAGACGGAACCCATTTTCGTCCCACGACCCACTCACTCGGTACTCGTGCGAATCGACGCGATCGACACGATGCGGAAGCGCACGATTGGGAACGAGCGAGGTTCCTATGAGGCGGAAGGTCCGGCTGAGAAAGGAATGGAATGCAGAACAAAAAAAAAAAAAAAAAAGTGATTCGACGAGGCCGCGTGATCAACGCCTGGACCACGTCTCCTCGCCCTGAGACGTACATACCGCCGACCCACTCGACCCACTCGAACCTTGAGTGTGATGCGTCATTTTTTCACGCACACGCCACGCCACGCCACGCCGTCGACGCTCGCCAGGCATGCAAAGGGTCGAGGTGAAGAGGACCATTTCGGCCGGGGGTGGGGCAACTGAATAGTACAGAGGGGCTGACGATAACGAATGTGGGGCAAACTGCCGACGCGTACCTGCCAGCGGAGCGAAGATCGACCGTCCCGGTCGTGTCGTGTCGAACCGAGAGGCCGTAACGACGAAGTCCGTTGCGGAGTCGGGCCGGACCATAAATCAGTGGGAAAATGACGACTGCAGGCTAGACGTCATCATCCGCCAAGAAGCTTAATCGTTACCATCAGTCGAGGAGAGAGGGCGGGTTCATTTGGCGCAGTCGCCACTTCAGAGCGGATTCGGATCCGTCGAACACTTGGTTCGAGCGTTGCCATCCCGGTCCGGGCCGTATCTCGTACCACGTCATGCAGTGATAATACTCCGCTGTTTCCCTTCGCGAACGCCGTGAATGCAGATACCGGCCCGACGTCCTCGACATGATGCATGGCATTTACCCACGCCGTCGGAGGCGGAGCAAAGATCAAGGAGGCGAGACAGCTGGTTGGGGAGGCGTGGTGACTTGCGGCCGCTTGTTTCATGGCAATCGGATCTAGATGTTGCACAACGTTCGGGACCCATCACTGTCTTGAGCAAATATTGTTCCTTGGATGGTAGCAAACTTCTGTACCTAGACTGACACACACTCAAGCTATACGGCTCCGTATCACCTCCCTCCGAATCAGATTGCCTGACACTGTCTCTTGAGCCAAGTGAACCCACGCGCGTCCTTGCCCTCGAGTAGCGGTCCCACTTTTGACTCGACCTCGGCATGGTACTCGTTCAACCACTTCTTTTCATCGATCGTCAAGAGAGACTGGTCGACCAAGCTCGTCTGAATAGGACACTATTTCGCGCCAACATCAGTACCCGAACGCAACCGAGAAAAGGACGAAACCAACCATCGTGATGCGTTCGAACCCAAGGTATCCTTTCTCTCCGAAGTTGTTAGGCGTCTCGACTTCGCGAACGAAGACCACGCTTTCGATACGTATACCCCACTTGCCGTCGGAATAGTACCCTGGTTCTGTTAGGAAGGGTAGACAACCATTGTTCACGACGGCGTTGACTTCTCCTTACCGTTCGATAGCGTCATTCCCGGTTTCAGTGCCGTATTATTATACGCTGACACCGACTCAGTCCACATTCTAACGAGTTCCATGCGCTCCTCACCGATGCGGGTGCCAATACCCTGAGGGCCTTTTCAAGTAAGGTGTGAGTATGAATACCACGTAGGATTCTATACCTACCTTCATGTACATTCAAGTAATGTCCAACGCCGTGGCCTGTTCCATGCCTGCGTTTGGTCCGTGCCATAAGCTCCCTGTATGCCATGTGTGGAAAACAGTAGACCTGTAATCTGAAATCTCTTGTTAGCTCTCAAGATGCAATGTGTGAAAGCAGTCATGACCCACCGAGACCGTCCTTCCACAAAGATCTTCTCGCCCAAGAATCTCTGGAGAATCGTCAGTGTTCCGGATCGAAGTAGGGGTGAATTTGCACACATCGTGTACCCTTGCGAACTTGAAGTCAACCATCAGTTGGTAGCAAGTGATCACAATACTAACCAGTCGTCCCAGTAGGGAAAACAGCGGTATCGATTGCGATATGACCTTGGAGAACCCGGGTGAACGCACGTTTCTCCTCCTCGGAAGGCGTTCCGAAGTGCTGTACCGACTCATCGGTTATCGCTTTCAATATGCAATCGTAGCACTTGCCCATGTGCGAGTGACATCGGTCGTCCCGTCGAAATACTGGCCTGGTAAAATCAAAGGGGATGGGATGAACTATGTTCCACGTCCGTCCACTTGTGGGCCGTACCTCCGGAGTCGCATAGATATATCTTAGTAGAGACATCAGTAGAGACAGACAGCAGCCCTGCAACATAGCTACCTGATCCTTTTTGATAGTAGCACAATCGTTGGGATCCGGTGAGTAGTGAATGATAGCTAAGTAAATTGCATCAAGGACTGCACTGCAAAGAAATTATAAGAACAAACCTGCATTTGGACCAGCAGATGAAATAGTGGTGAAAGACAGACCATGGAATAAGTCGAGCTCGCTGTCAGATATCAGAGGAGGACTATCCAAGATAGAACTTGTCACGCACGATCTGAATGCCTCAAGCTTGTCCGCTCCCTGGCTCTCGTTCAAGACAATACCACTATCGAGCTGTTCCTCGAGCCATGCGAAGTACCGAGCCAATGCAACACCATCACGCAAGTGACATTGGCGGAAACCCTCCATTTCAGTGCTGTTTTTGATCGCTTTCATGGCCGCCACGGGAGATGGGACAATGACTACGTTCTCCTTTGTAGTCTGTGGGTATGAATGGAGTTCAGAAGGTAACATGAACTCACCTCACCAAGTGCATGAACGACAGCAAGACTCGTCTTATCGCCGAGTAATACGGGCTACAGATTATCGATCAACGAGACAGGCCGCGAACCTTCATTGTAATACAATACCTGAGTTTTCTTGACAAAACCTGTCCCGACGAGGTCTTCGAGATAAGGGAGGAAGTCCTCGTATGGCTTGATTTGTACATCCTGACCAATTTGCGCTGTCACAGCATCACCAACCTGTGCCTTGTTGACGAACAGCACTGCCGTATCCTGTTTCACGACCGCGTAGGCAAAAAAGACTATTGCGCTTTAGCCAATCCGTGCCCGAAAAACAATGGTGGTAGGGTGCATACCAGGATTAAATTCGATGTCCGTTCCTCGCAGATTGAACAACCAGGCAACCTCGTCAAGTAGGGTGACGGCCAACGCGACTGCATTCTTCTTGGCCAATTCTTGTCGTACTCGATCGAGTTTGCTGCTCAAGGTTTCCCCTGACAAGACGTAAGGAAACATGATACAACTAAGACGATGGACTCCGACCGGAATACTTGATGTCTAGGGGAATGACCCGATTTTGAGGTCTTGGAGGACGCTCAGAGCCCCACACGATGTCAACTGGATTGGGTGAGAGAGGAACCAACTCCGACTTTCCGAGGGACTTTTTGAGAGCTTGAGCATCGGCTGTATTCGGACGAGTTAACGGGCTCGACTGACGAAGATGTGAACGACATACTAGCCAAAATCACAGTCGGATCTATCCCAATTCGTGTGCCTTGCTCAATATTCTGGGGAAAGGTTACAAGACGAAGAATCGACGACATTTGGCACGCACCTTGGGGAGAAATTCTTGCCAGGTAGGAACGTCTCTCGGATCATCAGCCTCACGTGGTCACTTGAAACCATCCGATCCAGTCACCTTGCACGCCTTGCCTCATCAAAGTCCAATTCCTACGACAACCAACTCAGTAAACACCCACAACGATACGCTTGTTGCTCACGAGTCTAGCTGTTGTTCGGCTTGTAGGAAGTATCGACCATCGGTGAACAGGAAGGCGCCGGTGAGGGTAACGACGGCACAACCTACGAAGCAAGCCATGAGCGTCGATCCCGACCTTATCTGCGTCCATCAGATTGGCTATTTACCGGCCGAACCGTTGAATCCGGAGATGAATCCTCGACGTTTGTCGGCCTCCGCGGGGTATTCACTGGAGTCTAGATCAAGGTGGGTCAACGCAAGTACGTCGAGAAAGCACGATGAAACTCACGCTCGTCCTCGCTGGGAATGACGACGGCCCCGACATTTATGTCCTGCTGCTGCATCAACGCCCTAAGGCGGGCGAGACGGTCGGATGTATCGACCCTCGCTGTAGCTATCACGCCCATCGAGGAAAAAAACCTGGGCCTTAGGAACCTGGGTGTTGCGGGTGTGGCACGGGGGAGATAACGGCCGAGGTGCGCATGAAATCGACTTCTCGGAGTGTACCACATGCTTCCGCTTTCCGCTCCGAGTCACTCGTCACCCACCAAAGTTAGTCGCGTGACGTTGCAGTCACGAACGACACCTCGCCGCATCCGAGTCCCATAATTAACAAACGCCAAGGTAGCCTCACGATGTGATCGAAGAGTTTTTTTGGTTCTCCAAGGTATCCACAACAAGGCGAATGTGCCACTCCAGGCCTGTGTAGTACTGAATTCTGACACAAAGTCATCAAAGGCGATACCCTCCCCCTAGCCTACGGTAGGGGGCATCTCTCCCTCACCCCCCGTCCGCTACGCTCTAGTGCGCCGCGAGGTGTATGTTCCGCCTGGTTGCTTCCCATCCAAATTACCCAATACTCTCAATCGCGTACTGCTTTCGAGAATCCGATTTTCAATCATTGGTCCATCTTCATACCCGCGTCGCCGGTCGAGGGGATTGGCCGCCACTACGAACTTGCCAGAGGGCCACAGGGGCACTACGTCGACCACACAATCAGCCACTATAGCATGCGTCGAGGACGAGAGAGAGGGAGCCACACCGTCGGGTATGTCTTACCAGTCATGCTTCCTTCTCTCGAGGCTCATTTTACTCGCGTGATGGCGGGTCCACATGAATTCTGCAATAGCCAAGTCTAGGTGTGCGGGGCGTTGCAGGGGTTGACGGCGGTCCAGGGAATCGAGTTGGAGGCTTTGGTCCTTCAGATGGCTATCGTCTTGGCCGCATGAACGCCAGGTAAACGATCCAAAATAAATATGTACCAGAATTGTACATGCACGTGTACTACTTCCTCCGAGGGTGTTTAGTCGAGGGAATCTCCGCACGGACCCATTTGGAGTGGTCTGGCTTTGCCAAGCTTGGAATCCCTCTCTCATTCCTCTTCGGCAGGTGTTCTGGATCATGACGATGCGCACCGACGACTGGAGTATTACTTCCGTCATCCCCTGGCCGTACCTCGCTGGCAGTGCAGCTGCCGCAGCCACGCTCGTCCTCTTCAGCAGACTTCTCGCAGGCCCTACGCACAAGAATGGCGTCCCACTTCCCCCTGGCCCGCCCGCAAAGTGGTTCTGGGAGAGTCCTGTGCCAATGACACAGTACGTGCGCCCTGTCTCCACCGCGTCATGGCTTAGGGAAACCTCCTCATCCATGGCTACGTTATTGCTTTCCAGGGCCCAGCTCAGGCTCACAGCGTTGGTTGAGCAGTACGGACCCGTCATCTCTCTTCGACAGGGTAGCCATGTAATCATCGTCATTGGCCGCATGGACGTACGTTTATCTGCCCCACCTTCCGATCTGTTGCGCTCATATGACCGGTTCGTTTACAGGCGGCAACTGAAATCATGGACAAAGAGGGCGCGACGCTTGCCGACCGCCCGAGCCAGATCGCTGTATCCGAACTGTTCGCAGGCGGAATGAGTCTTATCTTCACGCGCGCAGGGGAGCGATTCCGTCGTCTTAGGCGCGCAGCACATACCCACCTCCAGCCTAAGGTGGCAGAGGGGTACGAAGAAATCCAAGCAGAGGCTGCCAAGGGTGTTGTTCTCGACGTCTTGAGCGACCCGCAGCACCACATACAACATGCGCAACGGTACGTCTTCAAGTTGGCCCGCGAGAGCACTCGACACCCAGGGGTGCATTTATCTCCAGAATGCGTCTGTAGTCTGATCAGGAGCATGCGTGGCCTTTAGGTTCTCTGCAGCAGTAACTCTGCGTCTCACATATGGCAAGACTTCGCCGACGTCCAACAATGATCCAGAGGTCGTGCGTATCCATCAAAATGCGGCCAACTTTGAGACTATAATGAGAAAGACATATCTTGTGGATCGTATCCCATGGTTGAAATACCTCCCTTGGTATGGCCGTCAGCTGAAGGAATTCCGTCGATACGAGGCAGCGCTCTTCCGGGACCAGATGAACCGGGTCAGAAGTGACATGGCGCGTGACGGTTCATGGTCGAACATATACTCTACTTATACTTATGTGGCTCTAGACGACGAACAGCGCTACGCCGTCGTTTGCCAAGATGCTTCTGGAACACACTGACGATCATCGGTTGTCGGACGACGAGATGGCTTATCTCGCTGGCATGTTATTTGCGGCAGGCTCAAGCACGGTACGTTGTGATCTATTCTCATCGTACGCGGAATGAATGTGTCATCTGCCAGACTGCGTCCGGTATCATCGTAATGGTCATGGCCGCAGCTTGCTTTCCCGATGCGCAGACACGCGTCCAAGAAGAACTGGATGAAGTGGTTAGAAGAGACCGTGGTATGTCCAATCTGTGGCATACTATATTTCGGAAGTCTGAGATATCATCGAGTGCCTACGTTTGGAGACTGGGATATGCTTCCACAACTCCATGCATTTATGCTGGAGGCACTGCGCTGGAGGCCGATAATTCCGTTGGGTAGGACGCCTATTGTCATATAAGCATGGCGGGGACTCAACGAATGCACGTATACTAGGCATTCCGCATCGCGCGATGAAGGATATTATCTGGGTACAATCCTCTTCCATGTCTACTTTGACTGTTCTCACACATGCAACAGAGGGGTCAGTGCATCCCATCCGGAGCGACCGTCATAGGATGTCATTGGTGCGTCTTCGGCATCATGTGGTGTACTCACCCTCACTCGAGTCATGTCTTGCCTTCTCTATATGCCACCGCTTTGTTCGCAGGTCAATTTCGCGGGATCCGGTCGCTTTCCCGGATCCAGAGGTCTTCAACCCTCAGCGTTGGCTCGGGGACGACGGACGCGTGAGGACGGACATGCATTTCTATACATATGGTTTCGGTCGAAGGTATGTTGTGTCCTGGGATTTTCGCCTTCAGCTATGCCGACGACGCGAACAGAGTTTGCCCGGGCCAACACGTGGCGGATCGATCGCTGTACATCAACCTTGCTTCACTGTTGTGGGCGTTCCGCATCTCACAGCGACCTGATGCTCCGATCAATCTTGGACCGGACGGGTCGGGCGACATCGTCGTATTTAATCCGGAACCTTTTGGAGTGAATTTCGTGCCGAGGATCGAGGAGGGGCGGCTGAGGGACTTGATGGCCAATTGAAGGGGGAGGAAGAAAGGAGAAGTAGATTCTAATGCTAACCTAGGAGTGAGCCCGGAGGTTGGGCCAAGATCGTTTAAGATGAGACATCAACGAGATCACATAACTTATTCGGCGAGTTGCCTTATAACCTGTCCCGCTCTGGTGTCCATAAGTGTGTGAGTTTTGTGGCGTTCGATCATCAAAGTTACTCACAAATGACTGCAAAATACCCTGTAATTCTGATTGCCGCTACGGAGCACAGGCAATACTCTTCGAGACTGTCCAAGTAGCGCGTTTGTAGCTTCTTGTGCGGTGGAACGCTTGAGGGACAGTCTCGGACGGCCAAGGTAGTGGGACGAGCCAGAATTATTAAGTTCCTTCGATCTGTACAGTTGGGAAGAACAAGCGCACCGAACACGGACACGGACGACCTCCGAGTCAAGGAAGATGCTTCAGGTATGTCTTTTCTGATTCAATACTGGATCCGCGATTCTACAGCTGACTCTCAAGCACAACTCTTGCTCTAGTGGCCCTGGTACCTAGGCAATAGTGGGGTGACCCGTGTGTAGGTCAGTACCCGCTCCAAGGATTGCCCCCGTCATTATTTCGTTGACATATAAAAAGCACGGTGAGAAGTGCCAGAAAGGATGCGACGGAGGTGACGGACGAGATCTAGGGTTCAAGCCAAACGGACGCGATTGGGTCGAGTGTTGGTACTTGAAGTCGCAATGGACAGCGATGTCGGCACTCTCTCAGTTACTCCCACATTTTCTGGAGCTCCCTTGCCCCCGCCACGTCCATTCAGGTCCGTATACGGCTCACAGCTCACTCTACCATACTTTCCTGTTGCTCGTTCGCCGCGTCCATTCTCACCTACCGAGGCTCGTTGCCACCACCCAACATCGAGAACTATCGCTCACCCGACGACTGCAACTTTTCGAGCCCCACCAGTCGACCTCACCATACCCTTTCGTGCACAGCGCTCACCCATCATCCCCGCCGTGTCTATTCTCGGATCGGACAGTCCCAAAATTGTACATTCATTCATACCTACGCGATCGAACCTCAGGAACCTGCGCCACGTGTTTACTACTCTCTTCGGGGAGGGCGTTTTGCTATAGGTCGACTGGTCAAAGCAATCACCGCCGTCTGATGCAATCATCGCCCCGGCGCGGCGAACATGGGGTCGTACAAAAGCTTCGACGGCCTCTCTCACTCGTGTATCCAGTTCACGTTTTCTCCCCTGATCCTCACCGTGACTCTTTGGCAGCTGTTCTAGATCATCGTCAAAGATGCTGGGCCTCGACCACAGGAACGGTATGAACATCGTGACTACTGTCATCCCCTGGTCGTACCTCGCTGGCAGTGCAGCTGTTGCAGCCACGCTCGTCCTCTTCAGAAGATTTCTTGCGAGCCCTACGCACAAGAATGGCATCCCACTTCCCCCTGGCCCGCCCGCAAAGTGGTTCTGGGAGGATATCATACCAATGAAGCAGTACGTGCGTTCGAAGACCACGCCCACGTGTTCTCAGCCCTGGTTTTTATTGCTGCTTTCTAGGACCAAGCTCAAGCTCACCGCGTTGGTCGAACAGTATGGACCCGTCGTCTCTCTTCGACAGGGTAGCCACGTGATCATCATCGTTGGCCGTATGGACGTATGTCCATCTGTCTCCCACCGTCCGATATATCGCTCATAAGGCCGCCCTGACTACAGGCAGCAACCGAAATCATGGAAAAAGAGGGCGCGATACTCGCCGACCGCCCGAAGCGAATCGCGGTATCCGAACTGTTCGCGGGCGGAGTGAATATCATCTTCATGCACGCAGGGGAGCGATTCCGTCGTCTCAGGCGCGTAGCACATAGCTACCTCCAGCCCAAGGCAGCAAAGACGTACGACGAAATCCAAGCAGAAGCTGCCAAGGGAGTTATTCTCGACGTCTTGGGCGACCCACAGCACCACATACAACATGTGCAACGGTACGTCTTCGAGTCAACCCTGTGAGAGCACTCGACACCCAGGGTGCATTTATCTCCAGAATGCGTCTGTAGTCTGATCAGGAGCATGCGTGGCCTTTAGGTTCTCTGCAGCAGTAACTCTGCGTCTCACATATGGCAAGACTTCGCCGACGTCCAACAGTGATCCAGAGGTTATGGGTATCCATCAAGCTTCGGCTAACTTTGAGAGTGTAATGAGAAGGACATATCTCGTGGACCGTATCCCTTGGCTGAAATATGTGCCTTGGTATGGCCGTCAGCTAAAGGAATTCCGTCGATACGAGGCAGCGCTCTTCCGGGGCCAGATGAACCGGGTCAAAAGTGACATGGCGCGTGACGATTCATGGTAAAATATATACTCTGCTGATACTTACGTGGCTCTAGGCGACGAACAGCGCTGTGCCATCGTTTTCCAAGATGCTTCTTGAGCATATTGACGATCATCGGTTGTCGGACGACGAGATGGCCTATCTCGCTGGCATGTTTTTTGCGACGGGCTCGAACACGGTATGTTCTCACCTATTCTCATCGTACGCTGGGGAGTGGAATAAAATCCGTCGTTTTTCAGACTGCGTCTGGCATCACCGTAATGGTCAGGGCCGCAGCTTGCTTTCCTGATGCGCAGACACGCGTCCAAGAAGAACTAGATGAAATCGTTGGAAGAGGCCGTGGTATGTTGATTCTGTGATATGTCACGTTTCGGAAGTCTGAGATATCATTGAGTACCTACGTTCGAAGACTGGGATATGCTTCCGCAACTCCATGCATTC
This sequence comes from Strobilomyces dryophilus, assembly GCA_038089955.1. Classification (NCBI taxonomy): domain Eukaryota; kingdom Fungi; phylum Basidiomycota; class Agaricomycetes; order Boletales; family Boletaceae; genus Strobilomyces; species Strobilomyces dryophilus. Next base: position 5,079 of record JBBPLT010000362.1, on the reverse strand, counting down.
ATGCTGGAGGCACTGCGCTGGAGGCCGATAATTCCGTTGGGTAGGCCGCCTGTTGACATACATCCCGAAGATGGTGGGTCTCAACGAATGCGCGTATGCTAGGCGGTACGCATCGCGCGATGCAGGATATCATCTGGGTACGATCCCTCTTCCATGTCTACCTTTTCTGTTCTCACACGTACAACAGAGGGGTCAGTGCATCCCATCCGGGGCGACTGTCATAGGATGTCATTGGTGCGTCTTCGACATCGTGTGGTGCACTCACCCTCACTCGAGTCATGTCTTGCCTTCTCTACGTGTCACCGCTTTCTTCGCAGGTCAATTTCGCGGGATCCGGTTGCTTTCCCGGATCCAGAGACCTTCAACCCTCAGCGTTGGCTCGGGGACAACGGACGCGTGAGGCCAGACACGCATTTCTATACGTACGGATTCGGTCGAAGGTATGTTGTGTCCTGGGATTTTTCGCCTTCAGCTGATCGACGACACGGACAGAGTTTGCCCGGGCCAACACGTGGCGGATCGATCGCTGTACATCAACCTTGCTTCACTGTTGTGGGCGTTCCGCATCTCACAGCAACCTGATGCTCCGATCAATCCTGGACTGGACTGGTTTGGCGACGTCGTTATATTCAACCCTGGGCCCTTTGAAGTGAATTTCGTGCCGAGGATTGAGGAGGGGCGGCTGAGGGACTTGATGGCCAATTGAAGGAGAACTTGGAAGACGAAGCCTAGGAATTGAATAGTTGGATACACATGGAAGATCTCTCATCTGAGTTTATTTGAGATGAGAGATCAAGAATGAGATGATTTATTTGGTGGGTTATCTTGTACTCCGTCCCTCTACGACGCATATGGAAGCACAACCTTGAGGAGCACAATATGTATTTCGTCGGTTCAAGTCCACGCTCCCGCTGACTACCTACCCGTTCGCCACCGTAGTCCGAAGTACCACCGGCACCCCGTCGCAGTTGTACGGGCAGAGCTACTCCCAGCAGAGGCCGCCCCTCTCATTTATGCAAAATCCACATTTACTTCCCCCGTGTCTCGAATACGACCACTCTTTCTCCAAGGCTTCCCCTCTCACGGCTTTCACCTCACAAACAACATCTCCGACGAGACGCAGTGCCGTTATCTCGGCCAGCGTGCTGACACTAGCGCCCGCACCAACGGCGTTCGCGACGATGCCAATCGCGTGAAACAACTCAAGAGTCAAGAGTCCCAAGTCCATTGATTTGTTCAAGCGACACGTCCGCTCAAACGTGCCACCAGCTCGTGGCTGCCATCCTCCACCTGGGCAACGTCGAGTTCATCATCGACCGTGGTTACGACGCGGATGTAGCCATCGTTCAGAACGTTGATGTCCTCGATATCGTCGCGTCGCCGAGTTCCTTGGCGTCCAGCCGTCCGCACTCGAGAATACCTCTTACAAGACCAAGCTCATCAGGAAGGAACTCTACACCGTCTTCCTCGACCTAGATGGTGCTTCCACTGACGACCGTGACGACCTCATTAAGATGCTATATTCCCTCCTCTTTACGTAGCTTAATGAATACATCAACTTCGCCAACGGGCGTCTGCAGAACTTTGTTCAGAAGCGACTCTTCGAGTCTCACGTCGACGAATACCAGACAGAGAATATACCACATTTCGGCCTTTCTGTTCCCTACTTCGACAACGCTGAGTGTACACGTCCGAAACAAGCTTGAGGTGGCCTCATCCATATCATGGATGACGAGGCTCGTTGATCACACGAGAAGATGGACCATACCACGGTAGAAGTGTTCGGTAAACGTTGGGGGGATCACCTGTCTTTCAAGGTTAGGGCGATCAATCGCTCCGGATTCCCTATGTTCACTGTTAACCACTTCAACGGTCCCATGACATACTCCGCCGATGGGTTCATCAGTCGTAATCTGGACTCACTGAACACCGACTTCGACTCAGGTAACTCTATTCACAGGTTGAATAGCGTGTCATATGTTAGTTTATCCTAGCTGGTTTCATGTTTTCATGAATTCTTTGTGCTCGTACAAGAAGTGGTGCGCTCGTGCACCAAGAAGTGGCGTGCTGATCAAAAGTGCATTTGAACCCTCATATTCTTCTTGGGGAACGAGGTGGATGGTGACCTGTACTCCGACTTTGTAATGGGCTGCTCTTCGTCATCAAGGTGTTTGCGTTTAGGTCTGACTTGGCTCCTGGTACTCTGCTCGCGGCTTCCAGAAGCCTCGGCAGCATGATCGCCATCGTCGTCCATGGCATGTTGCTTACTCTTACACTTGGGGCCCGTACGCTTCTTTTCGAGGAGCGATGTTGATGGTGACCCGTGCTCCGGCTCTGTAACGTGCTGCATTTTGTCATCAGAGGCGTTTGATTCCTCCGAGTCATTGTCACCCTCCGCTGGGTCATCTGGTAGGTCGAAATGTTGATGAAACGCCTAATGACAAATCAGGGGAGGACCAACAGACCAACAAAATCATATGCCCTGAACACGATCTCCTCCTTGAAGGGGTTCACTACAGACCACCCGACAGGTACACGTGTCCGTCCTGTTGGGAAAAATACCTTGCCAACATCACGAACGCGTCTTCGCACGTCGTCCTCATCTGTGCCAACGTACACGACATTCCAATGCAGGTCTCTCAGATGTGTCGGCAAGATATTGCGTAGTCGCTCAAGACCGTTCGTGAGCGTCTCGATCTCATGTTTCTTTGCGATCGTGACCTGCACCGCGAAGATGTCACTCGCCGTAACAAGAGCACTGGTAATCCCAGGGAAAGTGGGTTGATCAGGAATCCAGTAGAACGGAGTTGCCCAAGAATCAGGTTCCGGGTCGGTCACAGATGTGACGTTTGGAGTCGAACAGATTTTGGTGCTGCGCGTACGTGTTCCAGTTACCCACTGGCATTCTATCTCCCGGTTTTCTGCAGACATGAAACTATGGACCCAGGACTCGAAGACGTAACTGGCGGCTGTACGAGTTTGCAAGGCACCACTGAGTGCGTTGAGGAACTGCAAAACAGTGGCTCTATCTTCAGACCAGAGTTGTTCAGCTAAAATGCAACAGAGCGTCCTTGTCGGCACAATAACAAGAGGGTCCACATATCGCATCGTCTTCTTGTACGGTCGAATGAAGTAGAACAACGAGGGAGCTTCGTCAGGAAGGTCGCACATAGCTCCACTCTCTAACATAGCTTTGCACTCCCTAACCGCTTTCGACGCCTGAACATGATATTGCCTTATTACAACCTCGTCACGTTGGGAATAGTAAGCAAGGAGTGTTCGAGGGACACGGCCCCACTTTCTGGCAGTTTTAGTCATACGATTAACATCCAGGTTTAAGAGGATGCTGTCCATTTCGTTAGTTGTTGCCGCAATGACCAAGGTGTCACTTACGCGAGTTTCTTGACCTCCTCCTGGGACCAAATTTCCATGATATACTGGCGAGCACCAAACTGTTTGCTCCATGCTCCCCATCTGCGTGCCTTGGGCGAGGTCGTCTGAATAAATTGTGCACGAAGAGAGTAAGCGAAGGCCGTTGGGGTTACTTTCGGTTCACTGCTATCTGTCAGAAACAATATCGGAGACGGTTGGTTGTCCAGCGGGGCAGTGTCATTCGTTGACAGAACCTGAATGCCTTCTTCGCTGAAGAAGACGTAAGATGTGTCTGAAAGGTGAAGCGCGAAAACATTCTTGTTCCCCAGGAAGTACACAAGGAGATAGACGAGAAAATATGTTTTCCCTAGCAGTTGAAGGCAGAACACGGTTACGGAGAGTACGCCGCACGTGGTTCAATGCTTACTGATCCTGGGCTGTCCTACGACATAAGCATGACCAGGGGACTTGGAGCCTTGCCTCACAGGGGCAGTGTAACTGAGGCTTTTGAGTGCATCGAGCGCGCGGTGATACTCGTCCCTTACGAGCAGGGTTGGATTGTCTATAAGGAATGGGAACAGAATGGAGACTGCGTCGAAATGGTCACCGAACTCAATGAACTCAAAGGGGCCAGCCTCAGCAGAGTCGAGCTTCTTCAAGAAGTCGTCAGGATGGTCCCATGCTGCATGGAAAAAGTTGTCCAAGCGTTGGCGCTGCTGAACTGAGAGTGACATGTCGATCTCAGTAAGCTGAGGGGCTTGATCATCTGGTGTCAGATAATTCCCACGCTGCTCTCTCACTGGATTGATTGGGTAGTACAGTTGAGAAGATAAACCGGGGCTGTCTAGGCCACGAACAGCAATACACTTCCACACAGAAACCGTGATTTAGTGTAAAAAAAGCATTATTTACACTGTGAATAACTGTCTTTCGTGTTAAGCGACAACATCTATATTAAAAATTAGAACACGAGAAACCACCTCCTGCCGATGAGATCAATGCACTTTGAAGGTGACGATAACCTGAGCGCCCCATGGTCCACGTTTGCACTAGCTTTCGCTGACTTGGAAATGGCCTGGGCGGGCGAATATACTACAAATTCCTCCAAATTGTTAGGTCATAGGAGACGTTGTGAAACAACTGGGCGCACTAGGGCCCCGAAGGGGTCCTAGTCCTTGGTCTGTGTGCGAGGGAGAGGTTCTGGGGCTGTCAATCCTGTTTACGCGTCCATTGGGCATCTGTTACGCTCGGGTCGTAACAGCAAGCTCTGAGAGCTTATCGGACAAGATCTGGCTGCAGGATCAGCTTATCAAGTCCTTGGTCAAGCACGGGTCTTGATCTTTTTCCCTCAAGAATGCTGCGCATTCTTATCTTATCTTATCACGGTGCGGCTGTGCCCCACCTCATCTTATCTCTTATCGGTGGCTGTGCCACTTCACTATCTTATCTGTGGCAGTGCCACAGCTATCTCCTTGATTAGATGGAGGCAGTGCCTCTATCTCCCGACCCTAGATGATACAACCCTAAACCATCAAGGTCTTAGGCTACCCCTTATGTGAACGTCAACCAGGGAGTCTTGAGGAGAGAGAGGTGTTGGAATCAAGGCTGGGCAGGCTTAGGGAGGTCCAAACCCAAGTGAACTTGACTGGAGGACGTCCAGTGCAAGCCCCTTGGCTTATATACACACATCCTATGTATGTACATGTG